>CAJUYH010004886.1:0-25302 GCA_910591685.1 Galerucella tenella | reverse complement strand
GTCGTTATTATTAAGCCGAGTTTAGGTGATATTTGATACAACTTGCCCCTATTATTAGAACAAAAGTTGATAGCTATGGCAGGTATAGTTCTTTTCACGATCATAGAAACTGACTTGCTTTGACTTAGGCTTGAGATGCAATAAAACCATAAACCATAAAACTTTTTTGGTTTACCGTGCAGAGCAGCTCTATACCAGATTAAAAATATAAGGCATGAAGTATTTATATCAAGAATGACCCAGCTGTCCTCTAAAGTTTTCAGGTAATAATTTATTATTCGCCAACAAAATAAATACTGGCGGATGTACTTTGGGCGCTAAAAGATTAATGCACTTTTTACAACATGTAAACTGGGCGCCAAGACCGAAGGGTCATTTTAATCATATGTGTATTTTGGGCGCTAACCTACCTACCTAAAAATTTATCAACCCTCCCACTAGACTTCAAACTAAAAAAAAAACAGGAAAACCCAGGCCCAAACCCGGTTGATCAAAATGTAACTATGTATAAAAATATCAGAAAATAGGAAAAAGAAAACTAAAAAAAACAAGAAAATCCAGGCCAAAACCTGGTTGATCAAAGTGTTACTATGTATAAAAATATCAGAAAATAAGAAATAGAAAACTGAAAAAACAAGAAAACCCAAACCCGGTTGATCAAAGTGTAACTATGTATAAAAATATCAGAAAATAAGAAATATAAAACTATTGGGTTTTCCAAATATTGGTGGTTGAATTATTAAGATGAGAGTTATTTTATGACTCGACCTACCTGCACTTCTTAGCGCCCAAAATACATGTCGGATTATCTACCCTTCTTGGTCAGGTGAAGAAGGATGGTAAGCGCCCAAATTACACCCGCCGATAAATACGACCCTGTCACGGCTAATACTTTCATGGCTTTACTGCATGTCATTATCCCTAATAAAGCATAGAGTATTCATAATAAGAATGACCCAAAAGTGCTCTGAAGTTATCAAGCCGTGATAGGGAGAAGCGTGATACTGACAGATGATGATTTTCGAGTAATGTCGAGTAAATGCGGCAGATAATAGTAATTTATCTACAACTGTCATGTAACGGGTACAATTTGACACTATTGTCAGTGTCATAATGACGAATTTTACCGCACTAGTGGGATAATAAGAATCTAGAAAAATACTAATACCAGAATTAATTATTTAAAATAACACTTGAAGCTGTATTTTCAATTTCCGAAGAGAGGTTGTCTTCGCTTGAACTCAATAGATTTCTGTTCATTCAACTTTGACAATTTGATGACATAACTAATTTATTTTATTTCCTCAGCTTTGTTTGTCTTTGTAGCTACGGTCACAAAATATGATACACATACCTTATGTGTGCAGTCAATATTATTAAAAATAGGTTGGATTGAATTTTATGACATAGGTACTATTAATAATACTAATAAACAGTTGTAGATAAAATTTTGTACGTAATACGTGTGATAGGAATTATTAACGCACTTATATGATTACATTGTAAACTTCACTTGCGTGCGTCAATAATGTCCATATCCCACTAATTACGTAAATAGCTATTACGTTACAAGACCGGAAAGTAGTGTTTTTCAGGTCGAGACAAGCAGATTCCATGGCGAGTCCTGGAAAGTTGGAGATTTTTCATCACAACTTCAATGTTTAAGGTGAGTTTATATTTTTCTGCATCACTTCCAACGTCCTCATTCGCAAAAACAGCCAATACTATATGAAACTGTGTTTTTCAGGTAATATTTCCTAAACTATGAGCTGTCTTAGGTCAGTTTTATCAGTGGTAAACTTGTTGATTTTTTCAAAAAAAATTTCACAACTTACTACCAATGTATGTCGTTTATTAACATATTGGATAAAACCACGCAAGTGAAATAAAAAGTTTGAAATACACGCAATCATTTTTTTATTGATTGTACAATTGCGGGTTTCGTTTGTATGTTGTGAGCATAAAACTTCGGTAAAACCGTTCGAATATGGAATTAAATATGAGAGCAAAATGTCAAATATACAGAGAAGCTTTTGTTCCACTCCAAGAGCTATCAAGTTTTGAAAACTTTAGTAGAATAGTGAACTTTGGGAGATATTTCGCTTTGACACCACTTAATTACAATGATAATGTTTATTTCTGCTTCTTAAAAGGATCTTTAGCTTGGATCATATATTTTTCAATAATTTCATACGAATATATAAAAACTTCGGAGTTGGTTGATAGTATTGTCGCATCATTTCTGTATTGGGTATACATACCGCTGAATATGGTAATATGTTACTTCATAATATTTTGCACCAATTGTGTCCACCGAAACCAATGGTATTGCTTACTTTCGGACTTGAAAAGTGCAGAAATTGTTTTACAAAACCTACATTTCGTTAGTTCGAAAAAAGGAATCTTTCCTCCAAGTATAATCACAATTTTGCTCTTTTTTTTCATATTTGCAACTCAGAACTTCGTAATGATGGTTACTAAATCTGATACTAATATGATAAGATTTTTCTTGTTTTGGAACATTCCTCGCTTATATATATATATATATATGACTTGTGCCCATTTAATCTACTTATCCACATTTCTTGAAGAGCAGTATAATTTCATTAATTTGAAGTTAAAAAGAAAACATTTGAAGCTACAGACAATAAGAACTGTCATTAAGTTCTTAAGGATTTCACGAAATATAATAGGATATATAAATGCAATTGTAGGTTGGGTGATAGTTATGATAAATTTGCATTTTGTATTTAATATCTGCTCTTTGTTAACGATGATATTATACAACGGAGACAAATGGAACGCTGATTTATTGAGGTTATTTGCATTGGCTGGAAGCATGGTGAGTATAAAATATTGATAAATGTGAGAGGAATCAAAACAAATGACAAATACCATCAATTGCAATGTTCAGCAAATTTTTAGAATGAGTGGCTCGATATCATTTGATCAATAATATTGTCCAACCATCGCATTTTCTCTTTTTCTTTAATCGTATGATTCACTGTCTTCACTGAGTTTTCAGGCTTCACATTATGCACAGCCTCCAAGACAACTGTTCAACATCACTTATTTTGAAAGAAATATTTCTTCTTGGAAGTTCATCTGTTCCCATACAAGTTAAATCTGATTCACTCCACGTTTTTGTCCAATTTCATATTTTTTGAATTTTTCTGTTTGAAGGGAACACAAGGAATATAGTTTTTTTCTCACAGAGCCATGATGGAACTTAATATTCATCGAATCAAGCCAATAGGGTATTTGACATGTTTTTTTAAATACCATTGGAAGATTGTCTGACCTCAGTTAAGTACTCCAAATTTTTTTCAAATTTTTTACTGAGCGGAAAAGTTGCCAAAACCAACATTAAAAATTTTCTATTTAAATAGCGCGCCAAAACTCGCTGATTTTTCATGACGTCAGTGGTCTTGTCGCTCCGCCTACCGCATCCCGAGCGACTTGACCCTGACCAGCTGAATCGGAACCATCGGCTCGACCTGCGGCCGCCCACCTGAGCTGGCCTATAAGAAACAAGCAAGCAACGAGACCTCTGACGTCACAATAAACTCACATATTTTCCCGCGCTGAATAAATATTTGAAAATTACCATTTTTGTTAAGTTAATAAAAAATCACTGGTTTAATTTATTTGTGTGAAATATTGATTTCTAGCATAATAGTACCACAAAGCAGTGGCGTGTTTAGAATCTTGCTTTGGGGAGGGCCGAGGCAAAAATAAAAATATTGTTACCAAAATTAGTCGTGGTACTGATTGACCAAAATAATTAAACCAAACAACACCAGTATAATCATTCTTTTTATTTTGGCTAAGCAATGAACAAAAATGGAAAATAGCATATTTATTTTTTTAGTTCAATTATTTCAACCTGACCAGTCTTTGATGCTCATTCGTCTGGGTTTACTTGTCGAGAACCTATTTATCACATTTTCAATATTCAAATCAGCTTCCTTGTGAATATTAAGTATGTAAAGTTAGACCATTCTAACTGTCTTCCGCCATGGTTGACCTCAAATGGGTTTTCAGGCGCTTTATGGTTGAAAAACTCCTTTTTGCTGTTACCGTTGATACAGGTAGAGTCGCAAATATCTGCAGTAAAATCTTTATTGCAGGGAACAAACTCGCCCCAAAACAAAGTGCTTCTATTGCTGTAGACTGGTTTATCTTCCCATCTTCTTCGCCAAATTATTATTTCAGCTCTTAGTTCTTGTTTTGATATATTAATGTCTGCTTCATACACGAAACAAGCCTTGACAATTGTTTCTGTGGTGTAAATTTTATACTTTTTTGGGATGAGGCCTTCGATAAATAATATTTCAGTTAATCTGTTATTGAATCGTGAATCAAGCTGGGTTATAAAGTGATCAATATAAGGTATAAATACCGTACGTTTATAATATTCTTGAGACGAACTGCACATAAAATATTCACACCGTATAGCATGAAACGATCATCATACATTATTAATTAATTGGTAGATTTCAATAAATAATAATTAAGACTGGATGGACCAACATTTTCGTTTTTTTATTGGAGTGTAACTGCTTTGGGGGGGGCCCAGGCCCCTCTGGCCCCCCCCATGAACACGCCACTGCCACAAAGTACCTGCTCCGACTCTTTTTTAATTTTTTCCGCTCATAGGAAAATACCCTATTCTGTATATTTTTTTCTAATCACTCGATTGTGGACAATTTTAACCTTTTTGGCCGAGTCCGGATTTTAAATGCGTGGTGCTTTAGGACATACCTTCTATTGCTTATAAATTTTTTTCAGAACAACATGTGTTTTATTGTGGTGTCATGTGAAAAGTTAGAAAAAAGTGGAGAAGAAGTAATCGATACACTCTACCACATATCTCGAAAAACGCGTGATGATAATTTGAAGACAAAATTATTAACATGTATTGAGTATGCTATTACATGGAAACCAATCATATCGGCAGCCGGCTTTTTTTCAGTCAATCAAACTTTGATTAACAATATATTTTCAAATGCAGTAAACACTATGATTGTGATTATCCAATTCATTATTATATTGAGTGAGTGATAGAAATTGTACAATATATGATATAAAAGTATTAAAAGCCAAAATTACTTTTTCATTTATAACATTTATATTTATTGAGAAGTGGGATATTGAAAATTCGGTCCTAGAATACATCAGGAAAATTCCAGTGTATTGGAATAATAAAGCATACTACAAAGTTTGTCGTTGTTTATAGAACAGTAAGAAGAAGAAAAACAAGTATCAAAAACGGAATGGACGAGATTGAAAAGAATTCTCTTTCCACTGCTTCCTCTTCATTCTATTGGTATTCCACTTGCTGCCTCTGTCCGCAGCAAATCTATCGCCAGTAAGGTCGGTGTAAAACTCTCAGATCAGACTTCTCCAGCGCTTCGAACTTCAAGCCTCCAAAATCTTCCACCCGAATACTATGCAAATCCAAACTCCACCATCCTCTTCAAAATTCCGATGAAAATCTGCAATTAATATCTCCAAGCAAAAATTTAGCATGCCAGCAGTGACAGACACGTGGTATGTATTCTACTTTTATCAAACGCCCGCTTTCAGAATTAATCATCTCCAATGTAAAAAAAACATGTCAAATGAAAATATTTCCGAGCTATAGAGAAGTGGTAGAGAAAAATCTTTAAGATAACGACTTCCTGATCAGAGTTATGCATTACACTGAAGGCTAAAATGGTATAAGATGGCGGGAATAGTTAGACTTTTATCTCTTAAACCCGGCATTAGTCGCCAAATGAGATTTTCTCTTATACTTTTTTTAAAGTCTGGTATATTTGACTTTAGACACATTTCTGAGCGTTGTCATATCGGCTACTTTACTGGCTACTCCACTTATATTCCTAGCATGATAAGTGTAAGCTCATCACCTCATATAAGTGTAGTGCAGAGTGTTTATCAGAAGGACGCTCTTCGTTTGAGATTTTCCCTCATTAGGCGACAAACCGTGTAATAAATTTAGCACCATATCTATAAATTTGTATTTGTTGTTTTAACGATCCTATATCACCTAGACGTGCATATCTGGAAGAACTTTCTCTTTCTTTAATGAAACCTCACCTTATAAATCGGTCCCAGATTCCAAGCTTACCTTGCAGCCTACGAATGTCTATTAGAAAAACAGCAAAACTACCAACAGCAGAAGTAAGACAACCAGAAAATACCAATGAAAGCTTTTGTACCTTCTGTTCTCGTCGAAAGAACAGAAAAGTCAAGAAAGTATGCAGAACTTGCCAGCGACCGATTTGCCCAGAAAATACAATTTTTTCATGTCGGTCCTGTGCTATGGGCATGGAATCTGATGAAGATTTATAAACATTATTCTTCTGTAACTTATAATGATATTGACTGTGCAATGCCGGGTTGAAACTGTCACTTCTGTAAAAAATTTTGTCCAACTAGCATCTTGACAGATGGACAGACAGACAGGGGAATCTTAGTGATAGGGTCCGTATTCACTCTTTAGGTACGGAACCCAAGAAAAATAGCAGCTTCAGAAGTATGTGTATATTAAATTAAATTCTAAGCAACTCAAATATTATAAAGTTCCTGAACTATAACCGCACTTATTATTGTGACGTTTCTAAATATTTTTGTGTTATATATCATAAAATTCTAAAAAATATTCTTAGTAATTACTTCGACCCAATATCATTATATAGTTCTTTTCACGATCTAAGAGACTAACCTGAGATGGGATAATGACATGCAATAAAGGCATATTTTTGATCTTTTTTATCAGGTATATTCAGGTTAGGTTTACCTACTTATAGAACAAAATTTTATGAATAGGGCAGGTATTGGCTTGACTCATGCTTGAGATGCAATAAAACCTAAAACTTTTTGGATTTACCCTGCAGAGCTGCACTATACCCAATAAAAAATAAATTATTAAGTGAGTTATTTACTTGCAATTTACAGATTTTTACAAATATATTGTGGAGTCATTTAAAAACAGTTGGTTTCATTTAAAACCATAAAATTATTAAGTATTATTAATAAGACGGACCCAAAAATCTTCTGAAGTTTTCAGGTGATAATTCATTAGTTGCCAATAAAATAAATACGACCCTGTCACGGTTAATATTTTCATTGCTTTACTGCATGTTATCATCCCATCTCAGGTCAGGTCAGTTTCTTATACTAGTCTTACATTACAGCCTTTTTGCAGCAACTTTATCGCAGGCAATATAAATTGCATGCAAAATTAAAATCCAGTCTTCTTACATTTGAGCCTTATTTGTTGCAACTTTCCAAGATTTTTTTGACATTTGACATTATTAATTAGCACATTAGAAATTTTTTTCGCCATTGCCAATGTAGATATTCCCACAAGGAACTTACAGAAGATATTTAGATATTTCCAACACTACGCAAATCTCCGAGAGATAATTTTTAAAATTAGGTAGCTTACAACCAAAACAAAGTATGCATTATGATTCTTCTTCTATTTTTCATAACCAACACAATAATTATGTTGTCAAAAACTGAAATCACTAAAAATACGTGAAGTTGCGCGTGAATAACCTTGAAAATTAGAAACATTTCTATATTTTTCAAGCCTGAAAGTTGCAGTGAAAATGGCCGGAATGCATGCGCAATTATTATTCAAAACAGGCCAGCAATTAAATTGCTAGCAATTTCTTTAAAAAGGCTGTAATGTAAGACTAGTATTAGATTTTGAAAAGTACTGTACAACCACAGTATACCAGTTGTTTAGATATACTGTGGTACAACTCTCCTTAGAATTGACCGCCTACTGATAACTCAAGTGGTTGATGATTTATGACCTTAAATTTCTGGTCGTACTTTACAAAAGTCATTCGTCATGCGGTATATTAAATTTTACAACTAAGGTCGTTTTATATAATTATTCCCATGGCTGCAGTGAAATTGCATGTTACTGGATAATAATAACGACACACGACTTATCACGGTGAAGCATACCAACAAACAAACAGCATGATTATGGGCGATAGGCAATGTCTCACAGGGCGGGAATTTGTTCTTTCCACTACCAGCCTCTAAACCTAACTTTGTTGGCTTTTGTTGAGGTAGAAAAGTTGTTCATTATTAACCAAGGTAGAAAAAGACAGAGCCTACTTGGTTAGAACTAAATTTCAAACCATTTGACAGAATGTGAGGTTATCTGATGCATAAACAAAATGGAAATTCTCATTTTCCTAACAAGTGCGGAAAGTGGTAGTTCGGGCAAGCGGGTCAGGGCGGGAAAGACACATTATGCACGAGTTAAGAACATTATTTTTTCTACGACCGTATATACAAAAAAGGATTCTCTAACTATTCTTCAAAAATTATTTAACTTCAACATAATATACAAAGCTTTAACTAAAAACTACTAATTATTATAAGTATTGGTAGGTATTAAAAACACAATTTGTTGCGTTCTGTAAATTACTCGAAATTGCCAGTCCAGTGGAGTAATTTGGTGTTAACTGGTAAGTAGATGACGTCGATGAGATATTATTGAAAGTATTCGTGGCAAAAATTTACTTGTAATCTATAACTACAAGTATAGTTAACATAAAAAATTGAAAACTACAGACGAAACTTGTAGGAAATGTACCAACAGAAAGTGCAAAGCATGTGTTTATACATTTGGTGAATGTAGTTCAATTTGTGTAACCAAATCTTCGTCGGAACTCTGCCATCCTGCAGATGTTTCTACCTTGAATAGGCAAATAGTTTCTGCTTCCTGCAAAAGAAAAGCTCTTGAAGATGTTTCCGAAAAACCATTAAAAATTATTCGCTCAGCATTAAAAGAAAATCTACCAGCAACTTTGACAACTCAAGATGTCGAGTACATGAGAAAAAATATGTATAATAGTCGACGTAAGTTAATACCCGCTCTTCCCACGAATATTAACGACGTACATCGAGTATTGAATTCGATCAACGTAAGAACTTCTCAAGACGAACAATATATTTTTATCAATTGCTTGCCAAGCAATATTATTGTTTTCACGTGCACAACAAATCTCGAAGCTCTGGAAAAATCAGAACGCATCTACGTTGACGGTACATTTGATTTCTGTACCAAATATTTTTGTCAAATGTTCACTATTCATAGTTTTTTAAGCGGACATTAGATACTACTGTTGGTTTGTCTTTTACCAAACAAGATATCCGAGACGTACAAAAAACTATTTCCAATGACTCTGGATAAGACAAGTGTTCCGAAATCAATATTGTTTTAGCAATCAATCAAGTTGTGTGTGATTTTGAGATGGGTATTCATGAAGCGGTTCGGGAAGTGTGGCCTTCCGCCGAAATAATTGGTTGCCGGTTCCATCTTGCCCAGGCATGGTTTCGAAAAATTAAATCAATTGGCCTACTTTCGGGATACAATGACGCGAACAGTGATATAGGCCGTTGGTTACGTTCAACTTTTGGTCTAACGTATTTCGAATTAAATGAAAACAGATCGGACAATACAAGGTTGGAAAAGTATTCAGATTATTTGATCGAAAACTATATTGATGACCAATCTCATTTTCCGCCGACAATGTGGGCCAAAAATTCAGCAGATCTAACTCGGACAACAAATGCGTGCGAAGTTTTTCATCGAACTTTCAATGACTCTTTCTACAAAGCACATCCTAATTTAATAACATTTCTTGAAAAATTGTATAAATTTCAAATTGAAACTTATGTTAAATTGCAAAGTTTACATTTAAAACCTAAAGTTAGAGACGTTAGTGTTAGAAATCGCCAGAAATTTATTAAAAATATAATTGAGAGACACCAAAGCAGTGAGATAGACAGACTTTATTTTCTAGCATGTGTATCATTCAAATGTATCAAATTTTGACATTTGCATTGTTTAATAACATTTTTCTACGATCACTACCCAAAATAGACTTTTGCACACTCAAATCTAACCGCAAAGTTGATGTTTTCCGCGATCTGTCATAATTGACATTATTTACGCTCTAGAGCGTACTTTTCCGCTCGCCTGTGTTTTCATTTACAATAAACTAAAGAAAGGTAGTAAATAATAGATATATTAAAACAAAATGTAAAGCAGTCCGAATATTTTAGTTGAAATATTAATATTTGAAGATATTTCGAACGAAATTAAAAAATTTTCCTGTATAATTTGACTGACATCTACAATTTATACAAGTTACTGGATTTACAACGCTGCAGGTTACGCTACCAACAAATAGATGGAGGTGTATATTTTATATGTTTAATTTTATTGAAATTATGAAATAATTTAAACCTCATACATGGATATTATTTTGATTCAATACTACAGTGAAGGATTTATTTCTTAGTTCAAGATAAAAATTAATATTTACAACTTATTACAAATATAACGTTGTTAAGATTGACAATTTTCTTGATCGTTTTTGCAGATTCCTATTTTCATAGTATTGATTTATACGAACAAGTTTACGTAGTAGAAGTAGAAATATAACAGTCAGAAGGTAGGCAATGCATTATACACCTAGATGCAACAATGATTGCATATTTAAGTACCTACCCACTATTTTGTGAAAATAGTAGACTATGGAATTAATGAAACGCCATTAGGTATTTCATTTTTAGTTTATGAAAAAGTTGTCTGTTTATTAATAGCTATTTGAAAAATGGATAGTGACAGTGAATTTTCAAGCACGCCTCCAGATATAGCAGATTTTGCTTAAAATATTACTCTTAATCTTCTGCCAACTAAATCCACAGGTAAATACGAAAAACAATACAATATTTCCATGGATTGGTGCCGCTCAAAGAAAATTAAAAAATATTCGGAGAATGTATTGCTGACTTATTTTGGCGAAAAATCCAAAACTCTAAAATCTTCAACCTTGTGGTCACAAAATTCGATGCTTCGAAGCACTTAGCGATTAAAAAATGATATTAACATCAGTAAATACACTAAACTGATTGCATTTTTGAAGTTAGAAGCAGTGGGTTATAAAGCGAAGAAGTGACAAACATTCTCAAAGGAACAAGTGGAGAGCTTTATTAGATTTGCACTTGACGATGAACATTTGCTGAGAAAGGTACAAACGTTTTACTATTTATTTTATTCTGATACAGAATTTCTCAGAATATTGTTTTTAGGTGATCTTAATCATGGGTATTGCTTGTGCATGTCGTAGGGATGAATTAATCAAAATTGAATTAAAGGATATAGATGATAGAGAATCATTTCTAGTAGTCCGAATTCCCGATTCGAAAACGAATCAAAGTCGCACATTCGCAATAATTAATAGTGCCGAAGAAAATGCGATCGACTATATGTTCTATTATACAAAATATTTTAATTTAAGACAGCAATGTCAAATTAAAAGTAATAACAATATTCAGCGCTTATTTTTACGATACTCCAAAGGTATTGCTTCAATCAGATGATTGGTATGAATACTGTGGGCAAAGTACCAAGCGAAATAGCCAGTTTGTTAAAATTGCCCGATAAACATTTATTTACTGGTCATTGCTTTCGACGAACGTCGGCAACATTATTAGTAAATGGTGGAGGCGACTTAATTCAGCTTAAAAAACATGGGGGGTGGAAGAGCAGTAATGTGGCTGAAGGACATATCGCCGAATCCATTAGCAATAAAATGGATACCTTCCAAAAAATTTTTGGGAACGCAGCAGTACCAACTAGCGAAGAACTTTCGATTCCTTCTATATCTGATATTGCAGAAAAAGATTCAGAAGATATTACGCTACCTTCGACTTCTTCAGGTCCTGGGATAAATATTAAAAATTGCCAAAACTGTACATTCAACTTTAATATTGTAGGCAATAAATAAAAATAATAAGTAATTGTTACATGTTTTCAACATCACATTCTAATAAAGTGTACGTTTCATGTTTTTTTTTATTATTTGTTTAAAAATAAGGTGATCGTAGAAAAAAATCTTGTGTGCAATTCGAGCAGAAAGTGCGTTGCCGCTTTCGGCCTCAAGCGGCAAAGTATCACTTTCCGCTCTTAATACACAAATAGCTATTATTAAATAGTAGTAAATAATAAATAAATAGAAATTTTGTTTTATTTCTCTCTATTATTCATATATAGTTGAAATAATACCCTTCTTGGTGTGCGTCATCGATTGTGACGTAGGTATATCCGGGTTTTCGGCATGTCGTTTATTTTATTTGCTATTTTGACATATAGCTAACCTCAAATTTGATGAATAAAATAATCAGGATCGTATTCAGCCAAATTCGAAAAGGCTATGGAATCAATAATTACCAGTCTCTTTTTCTTACTGAAAATATTTCAGAACTTTCAAAATGCTGATGTTTTTTCGTGTATCTAGGCATCTTTCTGTATTATTTAGATAAATATAACATTAATATTAATATTCACTTCAAATGAATAATAATTGACCGTAAGCAACAAAGTACACACCTGACAAGAACTGTCAGTATAACAGTAGAAAAAGACGTAAGACACATCGCCGCTACGAAAGTAACGCCTCCATAGTATTTTGAGCTCCCGATTGATAGGTTGCGCTGGCGCGTAATCTAAACATCAACCAATCAAATTTTTGTAAGTCAAAGATTAGGGTTAACGTTTGTAAAACATTCAAACGGTTCATTATTGTGATATTTTGATTATGATTAATCACAGACCTGCCTTTTTCCCATTTCTTCCTACGTAATGTGATAGAAGGAGATTAACAATCGATGACGCACACCAAGAAGGGTATTATTTCAACCATATGGTTAGGTTAATACCCTTCTTGGTGTGCGTCATCGATTGTGACGTATATCCGGGTTTTCGACATGTCGTTTATTTTATTTGCTATTTTGACATAAAGTTAACCTCAAATTTGATAAATAAAATCATCAGGATCGTATTCAGCCAAATTAGAAAAGGCTATATGCAATTAATAATCACCAACTTCTGTTTCTAACTGAAAATACTTGAAAACTTTCAAAATACTGATGTTTTTCCGTGTATCCATGCATATTTTTTGTATTATTTAAATAAATAAGTCAATAAGATTAATATTCACTTTTCATAAATAATAATTGACCGTAAACAAAAAAGTACAGACCTGTAGAGAACTGTCAGTGTGACAGTAGAAAAAGGTAGAACGTGTCGCGGGACACACGGTAGGAACTTGATATTAATAACGACAACAGGTAGACGTTTGAAATATTTAGCAGAATATTCATTATTACAGATAATGGTACGGTACCCTTCATGAGGGAGTCCGACTGGCAACATCTACTTATAACAGCATCGTATATTTAAAAAGGGAAACCGTAGCATTATACAAATTGGACATTCAACAACTGTACGTTTACCACAAAAAAATTAGTGGAAACATGAAATTTAATTGTTACATTTTCAATTTGAATTTATATTACAGTTTATAGAAATTTTTATTTTCTAGATTTTTTTCTTAAGTGGGTCGTAGAAAAAATATGCTGTTTGACTCGTGTGGATTGTCCATATCGCACTTGAACGATTGAGCACTCCGCCTACGGCGTCGTGCTCAAACTTTGTCCTCGTGCGATATGGCCATCATATCCACACTAGTTGCACAAACTACTATTTCTATCAAAACATGCCATTTTACATTTAAAAACAACCTGCCAAATGTCAAATCAATACATCCATCCATTTTAAAGTTATCGAATCAAAACATTCAAGTTTTCAAAATTTCATCACCCTGTATTTCGAAAAATAAATGTGCTAGACCCCTTAATCCTCATGTCATTTTGACAACCGATGCTGTGAATAAACAAAAAAGTTCAATCGCGCAAAAAAATTATGGAAATAATAGTAAAAATTTATCCGAACAAATTCAAGTATATCACCAGCACTGCGAATACCAGCTTTGCATAGAATTTTAATATAGCGTCGGTGGTTCAGTGGTAGAATGCTCGCCTTCCACGCGGGCGGACCGGGTTCGAATCCCGGCCGGAGCATATGAATCGCTGCTTCGTAAACGAGAGAGAGACTAAGGAGAGGGCACATGCACGCAAGAAAGGCACATAACGAAGCAACGTAACATAACGTAGCGTAACGTAACGCGTAACGGTCAGATCTTTTGCGTCGCGACCCCCGGTCACTCAAACATAACCTGACGTAAAGAACTAAAGTTCCAAAAATGAAACCGTAGCCCTATACAAATTTCAAGAACTGTACGTTTACCACAAAATTAGTGGAAACATAAAATTGAATTGTAAAATTTTTAATTTGAAGTTAGGTATATTACAGTTTATAGAAATTTTTATTTTCTAGATTTTTCCTTAAGTGGATCGTAGAAAAAATATGCTGCTCGACTCGTGTGGATTGTCTGTATCGCACTTGAACGATTGAGCACTCCGCCTACGGCGTCGTGCTCAAACTTCGTCCTCGTCCGACATGGCCATCATATCCACACTAGTTGCACAAACTACAATTTCTTTCAAAATATGCCCTTTTACATTTAAAAACAACCTGCCAAATGACAAATCAATTTATCCATCCATTTTTAAGTTATCGAATTAAAACATTCAAGCTTTCAAAATTTCAACACCCTGTATTTCGAAAAGTGAATGTGCTAGACCAGTTAATCGCGCAAAACAAATTATGGAAATAATAGTAAAAATTTATCCGAACAAATTCAAGTAGATCACTAGCACTGCGAATACCAGCTTTGCATAGAATTTCAATATAGCATCGGTGGTTCAGTGGTTAGAATGCTTGCATTGTACGCGGGCGGCCCGGGTTCAAATCCGGGTAGGAGCATATTTATTATGATGAATCGCTGCTTCGTAAACGAGAGAGAGAGAGACTAAGGAGGCACAAGCACGCAAAAGCAAGGCACATAACGAAGAAATGTAACATAACGTTTCGTAACGTAACGCGTAACGGTCAGATCTTTTGCGTCGCGACCCCTGGTCGCTCAAACATAACCTGGCATAAAGAACTAAAGTTCCAAAAGACGTAAGACACATTGCCGCTACGAAAGTAACGCCTTCATAGTATTTTAAATTCTCGATTGATAGGTTGAGCTTGTGCGTAATCAAATCAATCAATCAAATTTTTGTACATCAAAGATTTGTAATACATTTAAACAGTTCATTATTGAGATATTTCGATTAGGATTAATCACAGACCTGCCTTTTTTTCCATTTCTTCCTACGTAATGTGATAGAAGGAGATAAACAATCGATGACGTACACCAAGAAGAGTATTATTTCTACCATATTCATTGTATTGTTCCACTATTTATAGGTACGTTCAACAATAAAATTGGTCTATTTAACTTGAATCACAATGAAAAAGGCGAAGGAATATCTACATACATTATTTTGAACCGAATTTCTTAAATTATATCTCAAGCAACATCATCGCTAATATCATATAATCAAAATAATAAGATTCATTTTTAGACACATTTTTGGAACTTTATTGGAACTTTAGTTCTTAACGTCAGGTTATGTTTGAGCGACCAGGGGTCGCGACGCAAAAGATCTAACCGTTACGTTACGTTGTGTTACGTTGCTTCGTTATGTGCCTTGCTTGCGTGCGTGTGCTCTCTCCTGAGTCTCACTCTCGTTTACGAAGAAAGACATTAACAATAGATGACGCACACCAAGAAGGGTATTATATCAACTATACTAGTCTTTGAGTTATACTTGTCAAAGTACCCCTTAAGTACTTAGCGTACTTACACAACTTGGAGAAACTATATAGGTATATGTTCATTCTATAGGGACCAGATTACTTGTACGGAATATTATACCCGGCGGCCACGGGGACCAAATTACCTCCTAAATATCTGTGAGGTCATATTCGGGGATCAAATTACCAACTCCAGTTAAAGTGCACGGTCGTAGAAAAAAAAATTTCCCCATCGCATCATTTTTCGTTTTTTATGTAATAACTGAGAGTTTTTCTTACAATTATACTTCTTCGGCCTTTGCCCTAATTTCAGGAGGAGTACAACCACTAGAATCGCTCATTTCTAGCAATCTCGACCATCAGCAAAATATTATAAACTGACGTTTGTGTTTGACATTTGATAGAAGCATGGATGACATGATTTTCAAGAAAATTTTAGAATTCATAATTGATATTTATTAGTTTTAGGAACTAATTAAAACAAATAAAATGACAGCAGTGAAACAAATATAAGCCACGGTGGAGAAATGTATTAATGTTTCGGATCCATTAAAGATCTGCAAGTTCCGGTTCTCGGTCTTCAATGGACCTCAACAATATAAGACTCCGTTCCACGTAAGAAGAAGCCACTTGTAGTTGCAGTCGTATGCGCGAACTTGCTGTCAAAACCAGCGTTATATTGTAAAATGGACATTCGACTTCAAATCATTAGCGTAAATTTGGGAATTATTTGAAACTTTTCGTGATAGTTTCACATACAATCGACACTTATATATGCAAATACTTGGTATCGTTAAATATTTCTTATTCAATTAACGATTGACAACAATTAACCAATGTCTTCTGTATGTTCCTTGTGGTATATTATTCATTCTTTTTTTAATTTCCCAAGAAATTGAAAAAAGAATTAACCAATGACACTGTCGTTACGATGCAACATAGATAAACAAGACCGATTTTGATTTCTGACAGTTGGCAAACTTCACGTGGCTTCTTCTCATGTGAAACGGAGTCCACCTCACTGTTCGTTAAAAGACCTCGAAGCTTCGCTTCTCGGACCTTGACATGCGCCGCATGAATAAAAATGAGCACAGCGTTCTACTTGCAAGGCTTGAAACAAATGCTATAAGTTTATGAATAAAAATTTAAGTGAAAGATTTTGCTGAAACTTGTATTAGAAGAATAATCAATATGAGCATCTACACATTATTTGCTATTTACAGTATTTGCTCATCTTGTTATGAATAAAAAGTATGGTGTGCTTAGTTGGATCAGCATTTGCTCCAAAATGTTTGCATCACATTAGTAGGAGATGCACCTTGCAATAAGCTGGTCATAAAATGGCAGAATTCGTGAATTTTCGGGCACAGAAACAATACAAAGTGCGAAGGGAACTAATTGGCGAGACTTTGAATGTTTTTACAGATTTCGAGAAGAAAATGGAAATTGAATGGCAACGTACATTTTGGGAGGAAATCATTAAAAAAGAGGAGGCGCTCTTCCTTCAAATCATTGAATGAAGGTTTTCTTGCGGTATATGGCCAATCCTGGATTTCAGATAGGTGTAGCAGAAAAATTGGGAATCACTCAGTCGACTGTTCCATGTATGGATCAAATTTTTGTTAGCCCAACCCAAAATCAACGAATCACAGCAAGCATGGCAAGGAAAATAGCAGTTTCCAAGTGTTATTGGAGTGATTGATTGCGCGCACGTTCAGATTTTGAAACCGAATCAACACAGTGATGAATACATCAACTGAAACTTTTTTCTATGGTCGGATTCTCCTCCACATCAATTAATTCATGTAAATTTTTTTCCAACTGCTTTTAAATGATTTTTTTATACAATCACATTGAAAAGTAGGCTTTATCGCTTGACGTTTCTTGAGGAGAGTTACTTTACGCTCGCCGAGCGTAAAAACGCTCGTTGCCCATAACAACCGATACTATAAACATAATTGTATTGACAGTGACAGTGACAGTGGCAGTAACAGTGACATCATAGAGCAACCTGACTAGGGAGAGTTTTTGTCTTCTGAAAATCTTTTACAATCTAATAAATCGCTGTTTTGTTAAATTCTTAATGTTTTAAATAATTAATTAGTGTGATTGCGATGTTACCGTATTGATTTTTTTGTGTTTTTGTGCTCATTTGTTGTGCCACGTTCTGAATATTTTGCATCTATTGACCGGATGGCCCTGCTAGCTGAGACCTTTCTAATTGTAGAATAGGAAGAAGTTCATTGTCAGTATCGACAATAATAATTATACGTTTAAAATTTCATAAACTATTTGACAGGTACTTGAAATAAGAAGTATGAATTTATCAATTTTATTAGTTATATAATATATATTCAATCTTATTGTAGAAAAAACGTTTTATGTATTGCGAGCTAAAAGTGGAATTATTGTTCTCAAGCAATAGCCTTGCTTTCGAACAATAATTCCTCACTTTTCGCTCTTAATACATAAATAACTACATATTTTATTGCCAGTTCCGCTCTTGCTCTTGCCTGATATTTCTTATTAGTCTCGTTTTCATGTTGTTTACTTTCTTCATCAGTTGCGAAACGGTTAATGGCTTTCCCATTTCTCGTTGTATTTGTTTGAGGCATCGTTTTTTTAATTTTTTATATGTGCAATTTGTGATTTGGTGAAGAATTCAGGTCTTTCCTGCAATTGCATCGCTACTAGCAGATTGATACCTTTTTTTCCGTCATTCCCATCGTCTGAAGACGTTTTAATTACACTTACAATCAAAACACGGTCAAATTAATACAGTCGCAACTCGACTGTTTGTGAGTTTCGACAGGAATGACCAGGCAGTCCAGACACAAGAGCTCATTTCATTGAAGCAAAAGCTCTTGAGTATAAGCAAATCATTATTCATATCCACTCGATTAGATGCTTATACTCCGACCTGTTACTCTAAGCTCTTGCTTGGAGCGTTTGCTTAATCCCATGAGCATTTGCTTTCTTTTTATTCATACGGCCCAAATACCTCACTTATCTACCTTGCCGCATAATTACTATTATAATGTCCCATTTTGAGAATTCCAGATTTCCTACACGTTATTCGTGAATTTGAAGGAATAATCAGATGAAGGTAGTGTTAAGACGTTATAAGTCTAGTTTTGTAGATCCCTCAGGAAGGAAAAAAGTTTTTTGTCTGACAAATTGAAAAGAAGAACTACATCAGCGATTGGAGTAACTTCATATTTTTGTAGATCACTATTAATTGCCGTCTTAACACGCCCAACCAGGTCAGTGTGATTAATCAACAGTATGTGTTGGCGGTGATGATACACTCTGTTGGTTTTTGAAAAATTTTTTTCAACTTAATATTAGGTAGTGTATGGTACTGTATAAAACCACGTCAGCTTAAAATACACGCGATCTTTTTTTTATTGATTCTACTATTCGGGTTTCGTTTGTATTGTAAGCATCAAACTTCGGTAGAACTGGGATTAAATATGAGAGCAAAATGTCGAATTTACAGAAAAGCTTTTGTTCCACCCCAAGAGCTATCAAGTTTCAAGAAGTTTAGCAGAATAGTGAACTTTGGGAGATATTTCGCTTTGACACCACTTAATTACAATGATAATGTTTATTTCTGCTTTTTAAAAGGATCTTTAGCTTGGATCATATATTTTTCAATAACTTCATACGAATATATAAAAACTATGGAGTTGGCTAATAATGTTGTCGCATTATATCTGGTTTGGGTATACATACCGCTGAATTTGGTAATATGTTACTTCGTAATATTTTGCACCAATTGTGTCCACAGAAATCAATGGTATTCCTTACTTTCTGGCTTGAAAAGTGCAGAGATTGTTTTACAAGACCTTCACTACGCTGGTTCCAAAAAAGGAATTTTTACTCCAAGTATTATTCTGCAATTGTTTTTTTTTTTCATATTTTCAGCTCCTAACATCACTATAATCTTTATTAGATTTGAAATTACCATTATATTGTATTTATTTTTTTGGAACATGCCTCGTTTTTATATATTCATGACTGGCACCAATTTAATCTACATATCAACATTTTTTGAAGAGCAGTACAATTTTATCAATTTAAATTTGAGAAGAAAAAATTTGAAGTTGCAAACAATAAGAACTGTCATTAAGTTTTTAAGGATTTCAGGAAATATAGTAAAATATTTAAATGCAATTGTAGGTTGGGTTATGGTTATGATGAATTTGCATTTTGTATTGAACATCTGCGTCTTGATAACTTTGGTAGTTTACAACCAAAATGATTGGAGCGGTGATTTAGTTAGGGTATTTGCATTGGCTGGATATATGGTGAGTATATATCTAATATTGATAAGTGTGAGATGAATCAAGATAAATAATTTTTCTTGGGAAATTTTCTTACGCAAGTAATCTTGACTGATTAATCATTTCTGATTCCATCAAGTGCAATTTTTTACATGAAAAATTTCAAAAATACGTAATATTTGAAAACGCATTTGTTTTCTAATAACTTCCCTATCAACCAATGCGAGTATAAACTACGAAATATATTGTGATTTATTTTTCTTTTTAAATGAAATTATTTGTCATATGGTTTTAAATGAAACTAACTGTTTCTAAATGACTCCACAATATATTTGTAAAAATGTGTAGATTGCAAGTAAATAATTGACAATTGTTTCCCAAGAAACAATTGTCAATAATTTACTTGCAATTTACACTTGCAATCTACACATTTTTACAAATATATTGTGGAGTCATTTAGAAACAGTTAGTCTCATTTAAAACCATATGATAAGTAGATTCCACGGAGTGAGGGTTTATACAGTTAACGAAATTATTTGTTTCTGAAGAATTTCACTTTAATATGAAAAATATATATCAAAACTCAAAATTTTTTGAAAAATTATTCCTTTATTTAAAATGCCATCCTCAGAATGACAGAAGTTATTATTTTTTTTCAAAAAGAGCCGTCCCTTCGCTGGTACTACCTTAACTTCCTGGGCTTATTGTGGATACTCCTAGTGTTCTGACTACAACCTATTCAGCCAATCCGTTCCCTGTATTAGCTCATACAGGTTCTTTGCTGGTTGGTTGTAGAAGTCTTCTGGAGTCATTTGGGTTCCTGTTATACAGTTTCTGCCTTCTGTGGTCTAGCGACTCACAGTTGCATAGTATATACAGAGCTGTTTCGGTATCCTTTTTGCATCTTATGCATGTAAGGTCTCTGTTATACAGCCCTATTTTGTTTAGGTGCTCCTTTGTGGGAAAGTGTCCCGTAAGTAGCCCCGTTATGGTGCGTAGTTTGTTCCTGCTTATTGAGAGTAGTTCTTTCGCAACTTTTACTGATGGTTCTTTTATGAATTTCTTCCCATGTATTTGCCTGGGCGTATTATTCCAGTGTTTATTGTGTTGTTCTTTCACCCACCCTTTTAACCATAACCTCGTTAAGCATCTGGGGATGCCCACAGGAGGCTTGGGTCCGTTCATCAGAGTTGACGATTCTGCTCTTGCGAGTTCGTCAGCTTTTTCATTGCCAGCGATTCCTTTGTGACCTGGGACCCACTTCAGTTAGTTAGTTAGTTACATTTAATGTTATGTCTACTTGATGCTTAATCTTTTTGGCTAGACCAAGTTGTTGCATTTTCCAGAAGTAGTTAATTTATTGACGCTCCTCGTATATCATTTGGCGAGTAAGAACAATAGTTATATTTTTGGTCACTATGAGTCACCAAATGTTTTAAATGCCAATAATTACCCGGCAGAATTTGTAAATAAAGAAATTAAGAATATAGAGAAGGGCTCATTGTTAATACCCTATAATAATAACAATAATATTAATGATTCAGCTAACATAATTTTTAAAAACTTGACAATACCGTATGATAAGGGTTTATCAGAAAGAATTAAAAAAATTGGTGATCAATTCAATATTCGAACTAGCCTCAAATCTAACAATACGTTGAGATCTATACTAACAAAAACGAAACCAAAAATGGAGCACAATTTTCAAAAAATTGCATATATCAGATATCTTGTGAATGCGACAAATTCTATTTAGGTGAAACATCTAGACCATTGAAAGTCTGAGTAAGTGAACATAAAAAATATATCAAAGATAGGGAGTTCTTTAAGTCAGGTATTTGTAAACATGTTTGGGAAGAGGGGCATAAAATTCAATGGGATTCGACAAAAATAATATTGAAAGAGCCAATAATAAAATACGAGAAATCAAAGAAAGTGCTTTAAAGTTTAAAGCAGATAAATTTGTAGCTAATATTTCAGCCTAATGTAGTCAAATTTGGTTACCAATGTTAGAAAGAGAAATTTCCAATAATCAATTACCTGCGTTATCAGGATAGCATCATAAGTTTTTATCCAGGTTTTCTTATGATTTATCATTGGAATAGTTGTTAATCGATACACACTTCAATACACAAAATCACCAAACTGAGTCATACATATTTTGAAAACAAAAATAATCTTACACAAAAAAGTAACAACAAACGCGTTTTATTAACAACATTTCCAAAATAAGCGAAAGAAAAAAAAAAGCGCTATCCAAATAAAAACCGTTCCTGGAACGTGCACTTCACTGGATTCCATTTCTAGTAGACTATCATATCTTTGGAATGTCATAAACTAAAATATTTTATTCCACGTTTTACAGAGATGTGATCTACTATGAATGGACCTTAATAACATTTGACAACAAAGTTTTGTAGTCTTAAACTTAAAAATATTATTGATTGTCTAGTTGTGATATTTTTTTCGTTGAGTCAGATAGGGACCAGGAGTTTTTTTTTGTTACTAGTTAATCTTGACAACGGTAGCTGGAACGCTACCGAAATACCGAAACGTCGAAATAAAAAATAAAAAACATTATTGTGGTTTGATTCCCAAAAAATGAGCGAAAAAATAATAAGTAATGCCACAAGGAACTTACAGAATATACTACCGAGTACTTTCATTTAAAAAGATATGGTCTTTCGGAAATAGCAAAACCAGCAGGAGAAGGTAGTGATTCACTATGACAAGTAGTGACCTATCTTATGATTGATTCAACAAGTTGAGTGCCGCAATGGAGTAATAAAATCAGTTCCCACAGGTCAACTTATTTTTCATACCTAAGAAAACATAAAATCTGTAAGAAAAACTCTTTCGCGAAGTTCTTGCTAAAGTTTTTTGTTATGACACATTGATCTCACGCGGCTCCTGAATACAAAAAAAACAGCTGGCCTGTCATTTGATCCACATCGTAATACACATCTAATTGGAACTTTACGAAGCAAGATAAAATGACATCTCAAGGAAGTTATAAGTGAGAAAAATATTATTACATTTTCCTGTAATATTGTCGTATTTAATAAAGAGCGTTACCAATAGATATCACAGAATAATAGTTATTCCAACAACTACTTCCCTTCTAATTGCAAACCAGAGCGTTTGGTGGTAAATATCTTGTAGATATGCCAACCCCGGTTAACTTTGAAGTGTAATTCAAGATCCGTCGGGGCCTATAGCCCGGGAAAAAGTAGTTGCTTGTTAGTTGAACATTCACTGTATTTGAAAAATACTCTCCAAAACTTATGGAGCATTAGAATTATCATTAACCTGCGATATCTTTTGAAAAACTTAAACTTTGATAAACAGTTGCTCAAATATCTGAAGAAGCTATTTCAGATTAAAAATTAGGAGATAAAAGGGATGTTATAGTGTTTGGCACAAAAAAGTATGGAGCAGAAATGGTTTCAGTTAAAAGGAGCTAAAATCCCATAATGATCTCTGTTTCTGTATCTGTGAAGTAGGGAGGGTGAGTGTAGGCTCACAGCACCTATGCCACATGTGACCCATTGTACATGCTTCCGAGGAGTTCTCCTCCTAGGTCATCGTCCATCCTGTCCTTCCCAGGAGACATCTCCTTTATATCGGCAGGTGTAGGCCAAGACTCACCGAACTCACACTCTATTATTGACGATAACTCCGGACACTCGCATAAGACATGCTTGTCAGGTTCATCTTCCCGTTTGCACATCCTGTATAGAGGTGTGCCCACTAGCCCCATATTATATATATTATATAAAGGTGTTTCCTCAGTTGACAGTGGCCAGTCAGAAATTCTACTGTTAAACGTAGGTTTTTCCTGGTCATCGTCAAATATTCCTTCGACGCCAGCTTCCCGGGGTCGCCCAGGAGCGCTATTCTGTAACTCGTTTCGAAGAGAAATCGGTATCGGTAAATGATCGGTAAGACTCAGTTATCGATAGCCGTCAGTAAGTCGCATGTGCGGAATTCTGTATACCTTTTCACCGACCAATATCGCGAATTCGAGTCGATGAGAATCGGTATGTCTACCATGATCTAATGAGCCCCACGGTAACCGTTATCGATTTTCGTTGAAAGGAAATTCTCATTATTTGTTGATGTTTGGCTGGAATTGCGGACTATTTAAGTGACTTTTTAATATTTGAAGAATAACTATATTGTGTATAGTGTCTAATCTAGTGTTTTATAAGTCCTTCCCATCTTTTCCACAACATTTTCCTGCAGCAAAATTTGAATGGCTTTCCATGTAATAACGCTGAGTTTTGACAGAACAAGAAACTCCTTTGAAATAATTAATATCTGTACTTATCATATGTTTCACACTTGAAAAAAAGAGATATTTAACGCCAGATCAATTCTTCGAGCTAGATGACTCTAAATTTCGAGTTTTTGAGGTTGTTAATGTAAATATAAACATGAATTGTATCGTTCATGTTAACAGATAAATGATGTCACTATCACTATCTATTATCTAATTATTTCACCCCACCTTCCAACGAAACCAAAATATAACCTCTAATCTTCAACATAGTGATACCGACTGTCAATGCAGCGTACAGAATAGCGCTCCTGGGTGGCAAGTCTGCAATCTTTGATTACTTCCCATATCTCAATATCTTCTGTACGTTCCTTGTGTCAGATAGGGACCAAAAATTATTTCATCACTAGTTGGTAGCCAGAACGCTACCGAAACGTCGAAATAAAAATAAAAAACATTATTGTGGTTTGATTCCCGAAAAAAAAGGAGAAAAAAGAATTCCATATCTTGATTAAGGTATTGAGCATGGGAGTAACGTTTGGCTAGTTCCGCAATTGTCGAAGTCGCCACGCCATAGGTATTACTGGGTCCTGAAATGTTTAGTCCTATAATGCTTTGTTGCAGCTTGAAGTGGTACAGGAAACTAGTTGTTGAACTTCTGACTGGAACGGCACTAGTAAATGCTCTTGTCCGGTACAAAGAAATTACTAAAAATAATTTATCAGTCACACAATTCAAAGAGCAGCTCATTGAAGGTTTGCTCAGAGTAAAGGATGACAAACGAGAGGAACCTCCAAGACCGCCAATTATTCAACACAAGCTACAAGATATCGGCCGCGATAATAGACGTCGTTGTGTTTATGTCTTATAAGAAAATATCTGAGCTATTTGGAAGAGATATTGCCATTCGAAAGTTCCTCACATGACATATGATCATGCAATGTGACAAATCCATATGTTTGTGCTGTGTTTTTTCAAACTCACGTTGCATACCAGGCCTAAATTTTAGAGCTTTCCGATAAAAAATTAAAGGCTTTTGATACCTAATTTTTTAACTCCCTGTATAATAATGTGTATGACTCATT
>CAJUYH010004885.1:0-25309 GCA_910591685.1 Galerucella tenella | reverse complement strand
AGGTAATAAGAGCTGTGGAGGTCTGGTTTGCAGAGCAAGAAGAAACAGTTTTTTAAAGGTCTAGAGACGTTGCAGGTTCGCTGTAATAAATCTATCCAATGGGGTACAAGCATAAATTTTGCTATTGGTGGGAATTGACGCTTTATCAGGTCTCCTAATACCTTGCATGCCTATTTTTTCAAAAAAATATAAACTTTACTTTTAAAACGACTTTAAAAATCATAAAATTCGAAAGTCCGCCAAAACGCGCATTACGTCATAAAGATGGCTGCCCCACGCAGTGACGTCATTGGTTTACGTTCTTATTCGTGTATCACGCTCTGAGTTCTTGTGACCTTATTTGTTTCTGAAAGCTTTAAAAATGAATAAAGCCGAAAAAAGCTTTGGATTTCAAGTATTGCATTGTTTCATAATGTAATCAACGTCTATTAAAACTCCAAACAAAATATTTGTTACTTTACCTGGTGGCGCAGGCAAAAATACACTGAAGAGAAGGGCATTATGGTTGCAAGCTATGCGTCGAAACAAAGACGATATTTCGACAAATACTACTACTTATATGCTGGTAATTTATAATACATAGTTAAAATCGTGCTTACGATAATGCTTTAACTCCACTTATTTTATCCTCGGAAATATCAAATATTTATGTCCACTTTCCACTTTACGTTGACTTTTATAAATAAAAAAAAGCACCCACAAACACGTAATGGTCTCAAAAATGATATTTTTACGTCGATGAAGCAATTAATAGTTGATTAAAATACAATATAAACACTACAAAACTATACACAGTAATTTCCAATGGAAACTGGTTTATTTCGTATTACTAGTAATTTTTGATATCAACTTCACTATTATAAATTAATATTTAAGCAAAATATGATATATGCGTGTACCCTATTAAGAGGAGAGTATGTTGAGTAATTAAATATTTTGACATTGAAATTTTGTTTTGTTTTATAGTAGGCTAAGAATTTTTCACTATACACATGTATACTATTCTAGAGCTTGTATCATTTACCTAAACCGCACAGTTTGGCAAATTCACAAGTGACCCACTGCATGTTTACTTATAAGATTTCTGGAGTCCCTTCATCAGTCTCAACTTCTCTCTTCAGAACGTTTTCAAAACCTTGTTTGTGTCCTACTGAATAACAATGTTATATGTTTGTTTCATGCTTCTATTGAACCAAGTTTCCTTTTTCCCCCATGAATTTAGACAATTTTTACCCCAACTTTGCGTACAAATTGATACAGGCTATATCAACGATCTTATTGAGAGTATGCAAAGGCGTTGTTTTGCTTTAATTGATATTAGAGTAAACCATACTGGTTATTAACATTTTTGATCAAATTCATAAAGCTGACAACCTCAAATTGTTGTTTTTGTTGTTCAAAATTTCTAATAAATTCCGCGAAAGGGCAAAAACAACTTTCATACTCGTATAAGCAATACATGATTTTCATTCATGAAATCAATTGAAATCAATAAAAAAACGACATTCTTTAAACTACTCGTGCTATAAACGATTCTTTTTTTCTATCTCTTCTAATCGATCGTACTATTCTCTCATACACCTTGCATAGCAGATCTAAAAATAATCTTCTCGACAAGATCATACAGTTCCAAAAGAAGAACACCAGTTCTAAGAAATTCCAATAAGGAGAAAAAAAAAATAAAGAATACGAAGTTTCACTCTTCTTGTTTTGCTCTTGTGGCGGCCTCCTTGAATACTAATTCGGTTTGTTGGTAAGTGCATTAGTCGACACCGAGGTCGCACGTTATCTTCCAGGGTAGTCTCCATCTAGGTAAGTAGATACATCTGAATTGAGTCTTTACTTTTGGTATATTTAAATGTAAGAAAAATATTTTATTTTTCATGATATACTAATTAGATGTTGAGAAAGTTTAAATAATTTGAAAATAGATCTCTTGAAACTGCAGAATTTGAATAATCATGCAAAGAAGCAAGCACATTTTGAAATTCGCGATCTATCAAATGAATGTATGTACCAATAAATGCCTAATCTAGAAACGCACCTTTTTAAGCACCTCCTAAACGGGCAATATTTTTAGTGCAATATATGGCTGTAATATTGGCAACTATTGGGCGGAGTAGAATTCAATGAGACCTCTGGCGGAAAAAAGTGTAACTGTCGCAACGAGTAAAATAATTCGTTTTGCATTGCTTTTGTATTATATGCAAGTCAACGTAATTACCATAAATTCGTACTGTATTTGTTTAATTTTGTGTCAGTGACAAATTTAAAACTGTTTTTCTATTTAACTTAACTGTCATCATTTCTGAGGTAATGTTTTTATATAATCAGAGATATTATGGAAGAGCTTATGCCATTCTATGTTTTGTTTTCATTGCAGATCAAAGATAAAATAAGTGGGTATTAAAGATTTAAAATATTATCAATACAAACGTACCTTCCCTGCAACTTTTGTAGATATGACTATTTCAAAAATAAAATAAAACAAAAACACGAAATCAGACCTAAAACTAAACAGTTAATTGAACAACGCTTGTTGTACTTTTCACAAATATCAACCATACCTATTACTCCAAAAATAAAAATATTAGGAGTCCAAATTTAGTTCAACAACACAAAATACTGAAGCACAATCAAAGAAAAAACAAAAGTTTTACAAAACACACACTGAAAATAACTAAAACAGCAAAATAAAACCACTTCAATATCAAAGGGCCTATACGGCAGCTGGTTTGTTTTACTCGTTGCTAACATGACATTGACATTTCAGAGCGCCATCTATCGAATTCTACTCTTCCCAATAGCCCAGCCAGCATGACAACATTTCAATTGTAGCATATGGCTCTGCCATATCTATATATCTCGGCAATATTTTTTGCAACATTATGGCCCATTAATAAAAATAAGAATGGCTGACGAAATTATTCGCGTTGCAGCGACTTATATTGTTTTAAACACAAAGTTGAAGAAAAAGAAGAGTAGATTGTGGATTAGACCTTGGGCGTGAATCTTAAGATTATCTAAATCTAAAATAAGTCTTGATAACAAGTTAAAACTACCATTTCACTAGTTTAACGCCAGCACTACCGGTTTTTTACTTTTCCACCTCATTCTTTGCATAAGTTCCCAAGTTTATGAATTATTTAGAGGCCTCATCACTTGATATACCAAACGCTTCGGCGATAACTGCCCATCCATCTTTTTAAGCATTTCTGTCTTTATAAATTCCGGTTTCCACATTCTATAACTCAGGATGTTAATGTATTTCATTGATAAACTCAATAAACTTTTCATTCGACCAAGTGTTAGTCATTTTATATACTATAACCTCCAAAATTTTCATAGCAACTTCAACAACAACAAACAAACACCAAAACAAAGTAAAATTGCAGAGTATTTTTGATGGCCAAGCGATCGTCCGGCAAAGCTTGCTGCAATCAATTAAATGCATAGGCAACACAAAACATGTGTAGCTATATGGCCGGGACATACTGAAAATATTGTCAATTGTTATTGCTGGCAATGTTGCCAGCCACTGTGTTGCAACTACATATTGCACTAAAAATATTGCCCGTTTAGAAGCCTAAAGCACCTTTAGAACGCCACACTACAGCAAGCGCCATCTAACTTTACGTTTTATTCCAGTGTGTTTTGTCATATGAGTGGTTTTTATAAGGTTACATTTACAGAAACCCCCTTTCTTCCACTACAGTGCAATAAGAGTTCACCTGTACAAAATGGTAATTATCCTAAATTCTTTGTTATCACCCTTTTTGCAAAAATATTCCCGAGTAATCTTAGAATCGCATAGTGAAGATTTAATTGAATCACAAGGTATATGCAGATCATTAAAAAAAAACTGTATAACGAAAAAATTTGTAGAAAAAATAATAAGACCGGACCAGAAAATTAAGAATGCACTTCCATCAAATGCAATTTAGATGATGATACGTGATGATATAACGTGCTTCAGTTTCAGAGCTCGGTCCAATTTTACCTTTTTCGTTTCGTGTTGATTCATGATTACCGCAACAAGTTTTATCCAATTTTTTCAGTTTTTTTTTTGTCAAATATCAAATAATGCAGTCGACTGGTATAAGACTTTTTATTTAGTCAGTTGATTTGGGTTTTTGACTTTTGCTCGGTCGTATTTGTGGATTCCGAAAGGAATCCGGTTTTAGCGCCTTGTATTTAAACAAATTGTTGGTTTTGCACTGCCAACGCGTGTTGATGGAAGTATAAATTACGAAGTTATATCTTTATTTTTAGACTGCCATGCTTTTTTAGTTTCATAGGAGCAGCGACAGCAGGCGGAACTTGATTTCTTCCAGTGAAAATGCATATAGTGTGTCAAAAAAAGTCTTACACAAATGTAGAAACGGTTTGACTCTTGATAAAGAGCTCTGCAGGGATTGTAGATCCATAATGAAGTAAAAACTGCTAAAAATATTAACTAGATTGAAGGAAAAATTTCAATAAGGATCTGAAAATACACATAGATTCAAAAGTTTTGCATCACCCTAAATCTCCGAAAAAAAATGTGTTCATTATAAATGGATCGGAGATTAATCACATAATTAGTTTCAATAAAAAAACGTGTAAATTTGTCAAAAATTTTTATTATCCAATAATAAACTTGCTTTAAACATGAAAAGTATTCTTAGAAATTAAATAAATTAAATACAAATTAATTCTTTTTGAAGAAAAGGTTAAGTGAAAACCTGCATGAGAACTTTTAATAAAGAGTATTTCCACCTCTAGAATTTATGCAAGCTTGAAGTCGCCTGCCCATGCTGTTTACCAAATTATTGATATTCTGTTGAGGAATATTTCTCCATTCTTCTTGGACCGCATTAACAAGCTTTTGTACACTCCTGGGTGGATTTCTGCGAGCTGCCACTGCCCTGGCAAGCATGTCCCAAGCATGCTCTATGGGATTCATGTCAGGAGATAGGGCAGGCCAGTTCAAACGATTGATCCCTTCAGTTTCAAGATACTCATTTACAGCTCTGGTCCGATGAGGTCGGGCATTATCGTCCATAAAAACGAAGGAATTGCCAACAGCTGCGCGCCATAGTCTCACGTGAGGAAGTAGAATCTCTCTGAGATACCTATCACCAGTCATCGTTCCCTCCACATGAATTAATTCTGTGCGATCATTTAACATGATACCAGCCCAAAACATAGCACTTCCTCCTCTGAAGGGCGGCACGGGGCGAGCATGGGCAAGCTGAGCAACTCTCGTTGGATCCCGCCACACTCGTATTCGATGGCTATCTTGTACCAAACAAATCCTTGTCTCGTCGGAAAAAAACACCGAATTCCAAAATTCTTCAGGCAAGGCCGCGTTTCTTGAGACCACTGTAGTCGGCGAACTCTGTGCTCAGGTTGTAGTCTGGGCACTCTTATTGGTCGGCGACACCTCAAACCTGTCGCAAGTATTCGTCTTCGTAATGTCGAGATCGATACTTGAACTCCCAACGCATGTCTCATATCTCTTTGGAGTGCTGGTATTGCCATGGTTTGGGTTTCTTCGGATAGTTCAGTGGATATAGCGGTTCTGCCGCTGATTAGTAACACGCCTTCTACCGCTTCTAGGTCTATCACGAAGAGAATTGGTCTGGAGATACCGGTTCCATACACGAGACACATCACTTTGCCAAACGCCAACTCTGTTTGCCACGAACCTTTGAGAATGACCTTCTCCAACTAAAGCCACTATTCTAGCACGGTTAATCTCACTTATGACTTGACGATTTATGTTTGCACTTAAAATCGTAAAAATCAAATGCCTTGAATGTTAAAATGATCGCACTAAAATGTTATCCTACAAAAAAAACTGTAAACATCTGTATATTGCAAAAAATATGGAACATATTGAAATGGTAAACATTGATAAACAAGCAAACAAAAAATTGTTAGCGCAAAAAAATTCCTTCGCATCCGAAGAAGGTGATGCAAAACTTTTGAATCTATGTGTATAAATAAACCAACACCTTTCAAAAAATTGGAATGAATCTTCACAAAAAAATGTGTACACACATGGTAGATGGGAATAGTTTGCCAATAAATGAATAAAGAATGCCCATGACATAGAAATCACAAATAATTTAAACACAAGAAATGGCTCTGTAGCAGAATAGCGTCAGTCAAAATAGCGCTGGGCAAAAACAGCGCTGGGCAAAAACAGCGCTGGGCAAAAACAGCGGTGGACAAAATAGCGCTGGACAAAAACAGCACAGGACAAAATAGAGCTGGACAAAATAGCGCCGCACAAAAATAGTGCCGAATTAGCATAATTGGGAATAAAACATTTTCATATTTAATAGTTAATTTTCTAAGGATATTTCAACCGGCGTTATTTAGTCGCAGTGCTATTTTGTCGAGCGCTATTTTGTCCGACGATGTTTGTGTTCTGCGCTATTTTTGTGCGCAGCTATTTCGTCGAGCGCTATTTTGTCCTGCGCTGTTTTTGTCCAGCGCTATTTTTGTGCGCAACTATTTCGTCGAGCACCATTTTGTCCTGCGCTGTTTTTGTCCAGCGCTATTTCGTCCGCCGCTATTTTAACCTAGTGCTATTTTACCTGACGCTATTCTGCTACAGTGCCCAAGAAATATCTGTGGTTTGATCTATTCTTAACAAATGAGTAAAGATAACAATGTTTAGATACTGTCAACACATACTGAAGGTGTTGACTATAAAACTTTTAGATTAGCAACAAAATGTCAGGCATACAATTAATCACCAAAAAATTGGCAACAGATATATTTACTTTAGGAATGAACTGCAGACGTATCTAATTTTCAAAATTTCAACTGGAACAAAAAATTCGAATAACTGTTTTTGTTTTTTCATTAACCTATTTTTCTTGCCAATCTCAACTACTCGAGTATTACAATCGATCATGAAACTAACAAGATGTGGAAGTAAAAATAGACGTCGGTAATCAACTTTGTAACTTTTGTTTAGTTTTTCACTTAACAGTTTTCTTTTGCAGTTATAAATATTATAATTTTAATTGTTTTCTTTGAAAAAAAAACTATCTAGTCTTGAATTTTTGATTAAACGGTAACCGTGTAAATAAAATAATATGCCAAGATATACAAACAGTTAAAGGAAGTGTTAATTAATATACACAAAAATTATATACAAAAACAAACTGTGTCAGTTGATTTCTCATCCCAAAAAAACCCCTCGAGACAAATTTTGAGCATTTTTTATTTTGAAAACAATTTTTTTTGACGAGAATTTTGAAGCAAGGTATTGAAATATTTAATTAATGTAAACTGGTTTTCGCTAATTTCCTTATTGCTAGGAATTATCCACTCAGAATCCATAGGAATATGTAAAATTTTTAGCTGAATCGATTGGTGAAGAGTACAGGGTTATTCATTATAAATGTCCCAGCCCCTACCATAGTTATTATTGTATAAACAAAAAAATTTTCAAATGAAAGTTGTGTGGTTATAAACTAATTTTATTATAACGTTAACAAAATTACAGTGGCGTGCATAGTTTGGGGGACACAAAAAAATTATTAGTTTTCTTAAATGAGACACCTTATATATTATTGAATTTTTGAAAAGATGTTTCTGTTATGATTTCAAAAATATACCATATCATACACCGTTATTAACATATTAAAGAATAAATAATACTATAAATATTGAAAAGTCAATATTATCAAAGAAAGCTATGAAAATCACAACTGTTATGTTTATTAAATGTCATCATTATTGAAACATTCAAAATGGTTTACAGTGTAGGAGAAAAAATTCAAATATTCACTTGCTACATAGAAAATAACAAAGATAAACGTGCAGCGCAAAGAGCATACAGGGAGTTGTATCCAAATCGTCCAACACCCGCAGACAATACGTTCAGACGTATTTGCCAACAGGTAAATAATATCGGTGGTTTTAATAGAAAAAGGCGACTAGTTCATGCAAACAACGAAGATCAATTAGAAATACTGCTTTATTTCGAAGGTAAGCCCTCTTATAGGAATTCTTGAGAAGTTTTTTGAAACACTATATTATTTTTTAGAAAATTCTGAATGTAGTATAAATAATGCAGCAGCTCATTTGAATATGAGTTACCCTAAAATACAACGTACGTTGAAAACTAACAATTACAAACGGTTTGAGACAATTTTTGCACATATTTGAGATGTACGTAAAATTTACGTATTGTTGGCATCAACGTATATATTTTCAACGTTGGCATTCTAGGGTTAAAAGACATAATAAATAATAATAATGACTGTATTCAAGTCCTTAAAGACCGAATTCAATTAGAAATAAATAATCTAAATGTAAACAATCAAGCCATTTCTGATACAATTCAAAATATAATCAAACGTTTTCAATTATGTATTGAAAATAATGGTGGACACTTCGAACAACTTTTATAAGTTATTAATTATTTATAATTGTAAAGGTATCTCTGTTATATTCGTTATCTATTATTTGTAATTTTAATTAAATGTTGACCAGAAGTTTTATTTAATATCTAAAGAACGGTGTAAGATAGGGGTATGACATGGTATATTTTTGAAATCAGAACATCTTTTCAAAAATTCAATAATATATAGGGTGTCTCATTTAAAAAACAAATAATTTTGTTGTGTCCCCTAAACTACGCACGCCACTGTACTTTTGTCAACCTTATAATAAAATTAGTTTATAACCACACAACTTTTATTAAAAAAAATTGTTTTGTTTATACAATAATAACTATGGTAGGGGCTGGGACATTTATAATGTACAACGTTCTATTTATTATATTAGTCGTTTTATGAGAATCTTTAGTTTTAAAAAGTGGATTTTCGAAAAGTTCACGACTCCATTTGGAGTAGAAAAAATTATTTTACACAAAAACAAACTCAGTCGATTTCCTGTCCCAAAAAGCCCCTCTAGAAAAATGTTGAGCATTTTTCATGTCGAAAACAATTTTTTTGTTGAAAATTTTGATGCAAGGGGTAGGTATAGACAAGACAAAATAAGCGATACGCCACCTACAGTTTTATTTTGAAACCTTCCAGTGAGTCATTAATGTTTTGTTTACATATGTGATTCATACGTTGATTTTACGGTTTCTGCTTGTAGTTGATGTTTTAAAGTCGCATATTGATAAAAAATTGTTTAATTTATCAAAATGAACCATCACTGTTGCGTTCCTCTTGGGTAAGAGTAAATAAAGAACTTAGTTTTCATACATTTCCCCAAAAAGGACAACGTGTTTTGGTGGAAACTAAATTAGGAAAACTAAAAATTGGTAAACCAGTTACAAGGAATGTGAAAGTATGCTCCCTGCATTTTATAGATGATGATTATTTTCATCGAGGTAAGCACGAACTACACTATGCGATTTTAGGTTATGTTAATGGGGATAATTGTTTACAGATCTCAATTCCAAACAAAAAAGGTTTTTGAAAAAGACTGCTGTGCCTTCCATAAACCTTCCTGTTGGATCTAGTACTTCAAAGGAACAACCTGAATGTTCTAGTAGTAGAACTGAAAGGTTGAGACAAAGAAGTAAGTACTTGTTGCTGATGAAGAATGTTATTGTGAAAATATCGACCCTGCTACACCTTCAACTGCTTCTCAAAAACTATTGCAGCTTCTTCAGGGGCAGCCAGATTATAATGGGCCGAAAACTTTCAAAGAATTTTAAGTGCAAGTGAATACTCCCTAAAGTGTCTACTTTGTGTGATCGGATAATTACAGTTAGAATCACTCATTAAAATTTAGAATGTGCTCAAATAAATTTAAGATAGGTTACCATTGTATTGTATGTCAGGATCTCCAGGTGTTGTATGTTAGGGTCCATTGTGAGCAGCTTAAATCGGTATATTAAAACTACATGATTCACTGGGATGATGTTTTATTGTATAACTTAACTACTTACACTAATTATGACTAGGGCTGTACTTAAGCCTGTCATATGAATAATATAAATGAACTATACTATGGATAATTATTAACAATGAACTACATATCTGAATAATGTGAATGAATATGAGAATGCCCCCTTGTATACTTCATCAGCATAGATATTGATGGTTTTTTTTTATTTATATTTTCCATTTTCTTGGATCAAGTACTTGGCAGTTTTTACAGCCTCGGCTATAGTCTTGGTAGCTCCTAAAATATAAAATAATATAATAATTCTGAATTTTCTATATTTCAACCATTCTGCACTATTTTGTGATGCTTTCATTATCGAATCATTATCTTCGGATCACAATGATTGAAACATTTCATTGCAACAATCTTTTAAAGTAACTTTCTTTGAAAATATCTCCATCATTACAATTGATTGTGAAGCTTTGTCCAGAATTTTGCTTATATACCTACCTGTATTAACTTCCTCCAAAATATTATCCATATCAGTAAAATGTTTTCTACCAGCTCTAAAATAGATTTGGTTAAAATCTGCAAAATATAAAACTTCACACTTATACCTATGTTTTGAAATTGCTGATTCAGGTAAGTTAACACAAAAAAAGTTTAATACTTCAGAGCTGTTAATTTCAATATTGCATGATGGAACTTTATTCGCCAAACAAGGCATTTCTTTTACAGGTACTGGTTTGTATTTTTACCTGGTAATTAATTTTTGGGTTGACCAAGCACATTTCAACTGTGTTTGTGAAATATTTTCCAAACTTTGTATATCCTCCCAAAAACAAAAAACAAACACAGATTTTGCTTGATAGTGCTTTTTTGGTTTTGGTAACTTAAACACTTTGTGCAATGCCGATGACTGAAGGCACAAGACAATAATATTAACTGATGTTGTGGATTTCGTTTTACCCGCTAATATAAGATGTCCAGCATTAAAAACGTATTCACCTTCTTAAATGCATTTTGAATTTTCGGCCCCTTCTAAATACTTCATGTAATCCACAATACTAAGCCTAATTTCACTAATCTGCAAGTAAAAATAGTATTATGTTTTTAGGTTAATGTAGTAGATAGGGTAAACATACCTTTGCAAACAGACCTAAAAAAATACACTAACCATATAAATATTAAATGAATTTATCTAACACGACACACTAAATACTTAACACAACACCGATCAAAACACCAATACTTTTAACACACTCAAAAAACGAAAAATATAACACCTAAAATTCAGGAAACTCCTACGCTATGTCATATGAAAACGAATGTAAACAAACTATCAATGGCCCAGTGGAGGACGAAAAAGTGACCGGTAGAGGCGCTGGAGTCTAGCCTTTTTTCGCCTATTGGAATATTCAATATAAACTGGTTTCCGCTAACTCCCTTATTGCTGGGAATTATCTACTCAGAATCCATAGGAATATGTGAAATTTTCCGCTGAATCGATTGGTGAAGAGTACAACGTTATATCTATTATATTAGTCGAGTTATGACCATCTTTAGTTTTGAAAAGTGGATTTTCGAAAATTTCACGACTCCAAATGGAGGAGAAAAAATTATTTTACACAAAAACAAACTGTGTCAGTCAGTCGATTTCTCGTCCCAAAAAACCCCTGTAGAAGAATTTTGAGCATATTTTATGCGAAAAACAATTTTTTTTCTTGAAAATTTGGTTTGAAGAAATGTTAACTCGTAACAATATCCAGTTACCATAGGCTCACGATAAAATTTTGAAAAGGGTTTCACTCATTTGTATTTTCACTTCCGTCAACAACTGTCCCCACCTGTCTATTCCTTTTTTCAGTGCATCTGTGTATGCTCAAAATAACTCATGCATATATCATGCCGTTATCTTTAATTCAAATATAAAACTCTATTCAATGAAAAACCAGCAAAAATGCGGGCGCCTGCTCGCTCTCCACAAAATTGTATTAATACTGTTAATTACTTCAAAACTTCTCACTATGTATCATCGTCATCCTAGTCCATTGTTGAAAACAGATCCTCCCTTGGTGGTTTCCACTCTCTACTGCTCTGAGTGGTTTGAATCCAATTATTTAGTACCCTTTTAAAATCATGTCATGTTACGTATACAATAATTGTAACTAATTCATTTACAAAAAGCCCTGAGAAAGCAATTAATTTTGTTAGATATTCTATTTAAATTAATAATGACGCAGCTTGCAAACACAACGTAGAGCACTTGAAATTGGAGTCTTTTACGATGATATTTATTTCAATTTTTCTCGCACCAAAAAATTGTGAACATCAAAATTTTTTTTGTTCGACGTTTAATTTTTCAAAAATAATTAAACAGTTTGAGATTTTAGTATAATGAAATTTTTTTTAAAGCGGCAATTTTACTTTACGCTCGAAAAAAGAGGTAGAACGTGTCGCGGGACACAAGGTAGGAACTTTAGTTCCTTTTAAGCAAAAATTATGTAATACATCTGACGTTATAGATAAACGATTTGCATATTCTTCGGTGGTCGAGTAGTAAACAAACCAGACTCTTACGCGGTAGACCCGGGTTCGATTCCCCGTGAATAAGTTTTTTTTATTGTTAATTTTATTTTTAAATAATTATTCTGCTTGATATTAATAACGACAACAGGTAGACGTTTGAAATATTTAGCAGAATATTCATTATTATAGATAATGGTACGGTACCCTTCATGAGGGAGTCAGTCCGACTGGCAACTGTACGTTTACCACAAAATTAGTGGAAACATAAAATTGAATTGTTAAATTTTTAATTTGAAGTTATACTACAGTTTATAGAAATTTTTATTTTCTAGATTTTTCTTGAGTGGGTCGTAGAAAAAATATGCTGCTCGACTCGTGTAGATTGTCCATATCGCACTTGAACGATATGGCCATATGCGATATGGCCATCATATCCACACTAGTTGCACAAACTACTATTTCTTTCAAAATATGCCCTTTTACATTTAAAAACAACCTGCCAAATGTCAAATCAATTTATCCATCCATTTTAAAGTTATCGAATTAAAACATTCAAGTTTTCAAAATTTCAACACCCTGTATTTCGAAAAGAAAATGTGCTAGACCCCTTAATTGCGCAAAAAAAATTATGGAAAAATAGTAAAAATGTATCCGAACAAATTCAAGTAGAATCCCGGCCGGAGCATATGAATCGCTGCTTCGTAAACGAGAGAGAGACTAAGGAGAGAGCACAAGCACGAAAGCAAGGCACATAACGAAGCAACGTAACATAACGTGGCGTAACGTAACACGCAACGGTCAGATCTTTTGCGTCGCGACCCCTGGTCGCTCAAACATTACCTGACGTAAAGAACTAAAGTTCCAATAAATTCCGAATAAAATATTTCAAATTTCTTCGAAATGAACGAAATGTCAAAAGTGACATTTATACTTCTCGATCAGTTTAAAATATATTTTGCATTTTGGTGAAATTGTTTTTGCTATTTATTACTTTTCGACGTCTGAACGGTAAGTAAATCACTTACCGATGTGTTAAACTTAGAAACCAGTAAACAAAAAAGATCAATCGCGCAAAAAAATTAAGGAAATAGTAAAGATTTATCCGAACAAATTCAAGTAGATCACCAGCACTGCGAATACCAGCTTTGCATAGAATTTTAATATAGCATCGGTGGTACAGTGGTAGAATGCTCGCCTTCCACGCGGGCGGCCCGGGTTCGATTCCCGGCCGAAGCATATGAATCGCTGCTTCGTAAACGAAAGAGAGAGACTCAGGAGAGAGCACACGCACGCAAGCAATGCACATAACGAAGCAACGTAACATAACGTAACGTAACGTAACGGTCAGATCTTTTGCGTCGCCACCCCTGGTCGCTCAAACATAACCTGACGTAAAGAACTAAAGTTCCAATACACATAATTTTTCCAACTTCCATTCCTCGACATCTGTCGACTTTACTATTTCTTTCGAAATACATCAAACTACAGTTTTAAACAATAATAATGATGATAATAAAAATGTTCAGTTATTGATACAATTCGAGCATTCTTTTGGTAATAAATGCAACGTGGTTGCATCATTGATAAAGTTCCGAGGTGAAAAGCCGAAACATTAATCTTAGACTCCGGTTAATGTGGTCATGAACATCGTCAGGCATTACATGAATCGAATTTAATTCGAGGAATATCTTATGTTGTAAGAGACATTCAAATAAATGGCGTTTCTCATGCTCATCGTGTTCGAATAGTTTTCCAATTCTCGAATCTAAGAACTGTCTAATACATTTAGATTTTTACACACTGTGAAAAAAGATCTACAAATTACTGCTAACATAATTTGAGTATTAATTATGATGGATTATCTGTTGAATTAGTTGCGTCCTATGGGAAAAAAATCTCAAAACATCTATTTTGTTCAACCGCAGTTGTCCCATAGTAATATGGAAGGTAAGTTTTGTACGAATGTCTGATCCAACATTTCTTTTTTTTATAATAAAGCTCTTTGCGCCCTCTATGAGAAAGTATATAGTGAAAAAGGTTCTTTGATATCTGACTTATTCTATTTAACAACTAAGACCCTTTTAAATAATAGCTACCATTGTTAAAATAGTTATTTATGATACAAGTGCGTGAAGTTATACTTTTGCACACGAGTTGCGAAAATGCAAGGAACGAGCGTAGCGAGTGCCTTTTTCGCAACGAGTGCGCAAAAGTACTTCACCCACAAGTATCATACAAAAGTTTATCTACGAGCACATGAAGAAAAAATAAAAAAATGTGCTATGAAGGGGTTGAAAAACATGAAAATGAATTTTCTATAAACAAATATTTACACGACGAATCCTAATTATTTAAATTCATATTTACAGTAAAATGAGGACAATTATTTAAATTACTAATTATAACATTGGGTAATTTGTATTTTTTTCAATTATCAAATATTTTTCACTATGTCTGACACTTCTGTCAAATTTACTGTCAGCACAAAAGTTTATACAACAAACGACTAAATTCAAGGCAACTAGATAATCACGTAGCTAAAAAAGAGTGTTAAAATGAAAACCCCATTTAAAAAGCATTGGACATTTACGTACGCTTTTGGGTGTTATAATGAAAGTCCCATATGAAAAGTGTTGTTCATTTACGCACGCTTTTGAACGTATGTATAATGTATGATTTCACACATTTTTTTTGATTTGTAAATGTCTAATTTAGCAGGTGATCGTAGATAAAATAACTTTCCAAAAAAAAAATCTACCGATAAAAAGGATTTTCGAGTGGCTGAACGTCACTGAAGCTAGTGCAAGGCACATTTCCATGTATCGTCGCGTCAGCGTACGAGGCAAAAACACGACGGGAGTACGTTTGCTCACTGGGGGTCTATTCACTAACAGTGAGAGCTCCTACGAGAGTACACACTTATAAAGTGCGCATGCGAGCTCTCTCGAAATTGCAAATTATGATATAACCCGCATGCGCACTTTAAAAGTGTGTACTCTCGTAGGAGCTCTCACTATTAGTGAATAGACCCCCTGCAGACGACGCTCAAGGTACGTATCGCCACGTATTCGTAGAGAAGCGGTATCGCCATGTATTCGTAGAGAAGCGGTATCGCCACGTATTCGTAGAGAAGCGTTCTCGCCTCGTCTCCTCTCGTGCTGCCTTGTCAGTCGCAAAGCGTATGCTGCATGGCGTACAATAAGTCTGGTAGTTGTACAAAAGCAATCACGTCTTCTTCGTCGCTAGTATTGTATACTAACCGTTTTCGTACGACATGTGGACAGAATTAACGTATTATCGTCACTTTAAGAGCGCTTTCCGACGAGACGATTTGTGGCCGGAATCTTGAATCAAGATGCAAGACACAAAAAGTGTCCCGTAAAAAAGAACCTTTCACACGAGACACTAGTCGTACACGTGTATCTGATTCAATTCAACACAAATATTTTTTTAAATATTTATTGGTCATTTGGAAACACTTGGAAACGCGTGTCCCGTTTGAACTTACTAATTGAAGTTCATGTATTACGAGTGGCCCGTACACAGACACAGTGTCTGGACACTAGAGGGGAAGACACACTTTGATTCAGTGGCCGGACACGTATTCCTTATCTGTGTCTCGTAAGAATGCGTATATTCATATTAATGTATTTTTAGCCGCGCGATTCTTTTCAGACACTAGTAGCCGGCCACAAAGTGTCTCGTCTGAAAGCGCTCCTAATATGAAACGCTGACGCACGCGACACGATGCATGGACAGTGTGCCTAAATCTATCCCTCTTACAGATTCCAGCTTCCGTACATATTATCTGTGAGTGAAAACGAATGATTGCACAAAGCACGGAGATATGGCAGTTATAATAAGCCAGTTTCAAACTTTTTTTCGTCATAACTAATCAAGATTTTATTTTAATGCAAAGCTCAATTTTGTAGTTTTTCTGAAGACAAGTGAAAAATATTTTAATTTTTTCGTAAAATTAGAGGGAAAAAAATAACCCAAAAACATTAAATATCGTTAAAATAACAGTCTCATTTAACATTTAAGAAATGTGAAATTTAATTTGATAAATTTGAGACATCATAATATATCGTTTATACTACTTGTAGACAAAATACTAACCCACCCAGTATACTAAGGGACAGAGGAAATCATTAAAAAAAACCACCTCCTCACTTCCTAGAAATCAGAAAGCCTGGGACATGCCACAAGACGGTATGATGAAAAAGTATAACTTTTCAAAGAAATTCGTTACGGAATTAAGCAACAAGAAGGAATGGGATCCAAATACCATTACCAGACTTGGAAAGAATGCCATTCAATGGTACACAGACGGATCAAAAGCAATAGAAGGAACTGGAATAAGAGTGTTCGGGCCAGGAACCAAACACTCTGAAAGTTTGAGAAAAACCACAAGTATCTTTCAGGCGAAAATCCACGTCATAAGCTCAATATTGATAAAAGATACAGAAGACAAAGGATTACCATTATGTTGGATAGTCAAGCAGCCATTAAAGCACTGAGCTCTTGTGTAATCAGTTCCAACATGGTGTGGGAATGCCTAGACAAAATCAATGAACTAGGCGAGAACAATATAGTACCCTTACTTTGGATTCCAGGACACACTGAATAGAAGGAAATGAAATAGCAGATGAGCTATACCTTTCTGGGGGCCTGAACCCTTTTGCGGAATCAGCCCCAATATTGGAAGAAATAGGTAAAGCCGAGAAAAAGAGGAGATCTAACCTTTGGAAAGATTTAGTAGAGCTTAAACAATGAAAGACTCTTCTGGGTGACTACAACTTGTTGAGATGAATGAATGCATAAGTTAAAGTGAAACTGCACTAAGAGTTTTTACAGGGATCCTAACGGGACATTGTCGCCTGAATGGGCACCTGAAAAAGCTCAACATAGTGGAGGAAGAAGAATGTAGATTTTGTGGCATGGAAAAAGAAACCTCCATCCACACACTTTCCAATTGCACAGCCCTCCAGAATCCTCGAGTGCAGCACCTGGGAGATTACTGGAGAGAAGAGGAACATTTACCTAAGTTGAAGCCTGCAGATGTCCTAAAATTTCTCCGGGAAATAGGACTAAAGGAGCTACTAGTTTTTGAGTATCTCCTCAGAAACTAAGTAGAAGTAAGGGGGCACAAAATACATACATTCATACATACATACAGTTGTCAGAACCAAACATGAGCCCCGGAAAATATGCGAATTAAAATAAGGTCATCGCAAGCAGCCAATCAAGAGCCAATGTTAACGAATGTCCATTAGTAATTGTTAAATATAATCCAAATAATATGACCGAGTGATTTCACCAACATATCTACATCATTTTATTCATTCTGTATCAGTGTTGTCAATGCGAGGATGATTATCCGATTTTTAGACAATTTCACTAATTTGGATCCAATAGTTTTTCGAATATTTTGTAGAAGGGATATATAAATTGGCTATTGTTTTTGGGGATTTTCCATATTTACTGGGGTCGAAGACTTTATTTAGATAAACAATGTGTCCTTTTGGTAATTTTGACAAATTCTGATAATTTGGATAGTAAGTTCGGGTAATTTTCATTTTTGCATCGGCAACACTGGACTATAACCAGTTCCTATTTTGTTGCTTTCCATAGAAACTTGACCCAGTCATGTAATTTTAAAATATAGACATTTAAGGCAAACGGTATTTTCAGTTTGGGTCCAATATAAATTTTTTTATTAATAGTTAGAGTTACATTTTTAGCAAGTTTGACTTTGTTTACATATCTCCTAACAGTTGACATTTATGGTATCGATATTTGGTTATCGATTCAAAATATCGAATTGTTACTACAAAAATACAACTACAGCGACATGAACACGCCCACCAGGGCTCACGTTTGCTTCTGTACATACATACAAACAGTATACTAAATTAATAAATTTTAACTATTAAATATGTCTAAATAAAATGGTTAATTAATATTATGCGCATCGTATCTAAATTACTGTTTCCAGCTTTTATACACCCTTCGGTATATTTATTTAAATAGAAAATCTAACGGATTAAAGTAATAAACATCCTTAATACGAAATATAAAGGATCGCTTTGTGCAATAGAATATTACAAGCACTTGTTAGACGATCAAAGCAATTTCAAAATTTAATATCCATCAACGTTGACGGTAAAAAACTTATTATAAATTTTTAATTAATAGACAATCTACTTGCCACAGCATTCCTTCTAGTCGAGCGTAAGATATGTTTGAATAGATTAAATCTTGGTAAATAAATAGTGGGACAATAACACATATTATTAGTTGAATGTATCGAATTACACATTAACTTAACGTAGTTGCGTTAAAAGAATCAGAAATTTAATATTTTTCGTTTTAACTGTAATTGGTATGCAGTAGGAAATGTAGGACCGGTTATAAAGGCTTCCGGGCTATTCTATTTTTGTTGTTTTATACACATTTTTAATACAAAAAGTCCTATTAGCCCAGTCATTTTAGTCAGTTCACCTCGGAATAAAAGATCACAAGCTGTAAAATTGTATTAATCTTTTTTTTTCGTTTTAAAGTTTGTACTTATCAAAAGTCGCATACAATCTAGTGTCCCCGTCATAAGATAGCAAAGATCAAAAACACCATCTGCAAATAGCTCAAACATTTTTAGTTGTAGTTTCAGTGGAAAATGTTTTCCTTGGTCCACTAGTCGCGCACTACGATGACGCCTAAGAAGTTTTGGATTTGTGGTAAGTCTGCGTCTGGTAAAATTGCATTCTTCGAGTCTTCGCCTACCTGTCTGGACATGCTAAAGTCGATTTATGATGTCAACAAGTGAAGGAACACGATTTTGCAGACTATACACTATACAGTGCTATTCAAAAGTCCCCTCCCCCCCCTCGTATCTTTTGAACGGCTACTCTTACATTAATAAAATTTGGAGGGTGAAAATAAAGTGTTGTAGACTTCTCTACGAATGGTAACAATTGACGTAATAGTAATAGATGACGTCACAGTGCCACTCTGGCCTATAATTTTAAATGGGACCTTATGGCAAGTCATATCTCGTTTGAAAGGCATTGATATTGGTTACATAGCTATATTAATTTTGTTTGGGTTTAAACTAATTTTGACGGATAAATTGAATAAATACTAAAATTATTGAAATTATTTTTTTAGACTTAACCAATCAAATATCAGCAATGGATTCTTATAGTAAGTGTTCGAAATATGCTCCGTCTACTTCCTGACAGTAATAAATCCTATTAGTAAACTCTTGTCGTACTCGTTCGAATGTGTCAGCTGAAATTGCATTGCATTCTTCAATAATTCTTTCTTTCAAAACGCCAATGCTATCTGGTGCCGTAGTATAAACCTTGGATTTCAAGTACACCCATAGAAAAAAATCTAATGGTGTCAGATCTGGTGACCGAGGTGGCCATTGTATAGGACCTCGTCGGCCGATCAATCTACCTCGATATTCTTCATCCAGGTAACGTCTTACTGCACCATAATAATGTGCAGGAGCACCATCTTGTTGAAATGTTATTTCCAGATAGCCGAATTCATCTGGATTATCTTCCAGAATGTCAAGAATTAACGGCTCAATTGCATTTTGTAACATCTCCAGATACACTTCACCGCTTAAATTTGGAATTTAGGAAAACATGTTTCCCAAAATACCTGTCCAAACATTGACTTTTTCTGGAAATTGGGTTTGTTGTTCACGAAAGGTGTGAGGATTTGTGTCACTCCAATACCTTACATTTTGTGTATTCACATTTACATTGAGGCAAAAAGTACTTTCGTCACTAAAACAAATTGTTTTTGTGTAATGTGTGTTTTGACTAATTTTATTTGTCATACATTCACAGAATTCGAGTCTTTTGTCGGGGTCGTCATCCGAAAGGTGGTGCAACACTTTTAACTTGTATGGATGAAATTTATTTTTAGCCAACACTCTCTGTACTGTACTTTTACTTACTTCACAGATAGACGCAACTTTAGTTGAAGAGGAAGTAGGGTTTACTACCATTTCAGCAACTATATCAATTTTTTTAACATCACTAAATGGGGTCCGGTGAACTATAGGGACACACGAATTTCTTAGTGATTTTGCGAAAAATCGATAGTACTCACCTATTTTGAGGATTATCCGTCGAAAAATTTGCGGGTTATACACAATTTACAGAGAAAATCCAATAAAAGATTTTTTTTCGCCACTTGAACCATCACATTTGGACTAAATATTTTATACAAACAACCGTTTAAAAGTATCACACTGAACGGGAAAGTGATGAACAACATAATAACAACAACATTTCAGTGAGTTTCTTCAAAATATTGTTTAAATTACCACTTTTATAAATATATATTTGACAGGCTACAAATGTGTATGAAAACAATTAAATCAAATGACAAATGACATAGAAGCTCTAGCGTAATGTTTGACATGGTTGCCAGCTGTAAACGATTACGTGAGAATCATGATATTTTTAAAATATTAATTAATTATTGCATTCGAATTTCATCTGAGAAAGTATTGGATGAGAGGGATAAATGCATTGTAATGCACATCAATCTATTCAAGAAGAGGAAAAAAATATAATAATTGGATTCACCCTTCCCCTTCTAGAATAACTTAGGGTGGATTACAAAGTATTGGATATATTTTGAGGGCAAGGCAAATGCCTTGCCCTCAAAAGATATTCCAGAAGGGGAAGGGAATATAATAATTGGATTCACCCTTCCCCTTCTTGAATAACTTAAGGTGGATTACAAAGTATTGGATACCTTTTGAGGGCAAGGCAAACGCCTTGCCCTCAAAAGATATTCCAGAAGGGGAAGGGAGTATAATAATTGGATTCACCCTTCCCCTTCTAGAGAGTGAATCCAATTATTATATTCCCTTCCCCTTCTGGAATAACTTGATGTGGATTACAAAGTATTGGATATTTTTTGAGGGGAAGGCTGAATACAATGATTATATATTTTTTGTTTCCCCTTCTTCAAATACGCAATATAAGTATATCATTATGTATAAAATGTATTTATAATTTCATTTATGTTCTTGGGTTTGTCTTGAATGAATCTAACTAAAAATATAGTCTGATACAATATTTAATTTCGTATCTTAATAGTCATGTAGCATGATTGTCGAGTAGTAGATTACAGCTGGCAACCACGCTACTAAGTATTGTATTTTGTCCTATGTTTTGTAGGTTGCATATCTGTGTATGCGATTATTATTAAAATTATTTATATCCAAACTGGTTGCCTGTCAAATATATTTTTATAAAAGTGGTAATTTAAACAATATTATGAAGAATCTAACTGGATTTTTTTCATAGATAGCGAGAACACATGTTGTTGATCACTCTCCTGTACAGTGCGATACAGTTAAACTGTTTTTTGTATAAAATATCGGGCCAAAAAGTGATGGCTCAAGTGAAGAAAAAAAATTTTTTATTGGATTTTTCTCTGTAAATTGTGTATAACCCGCAAATTTTTCAACAGATAATCTTCAAAATAGGTGAGTACTATCGATTTTTCACAAAATCAGTTAAAGAATCGTGTGTCCCTATAGTTCACCGGACCCCACTAAATGTTGGTCGACCAGATCGTTTAGCATCTTGAACACTACCTGTTGCTTCAAACTTGTGAAGAAGCTCCCTCAAATAAGTTCTCGAGATATGTTGATCTGGGTATCTCTCATTAAATAAACGTTACGCTTCATGTAGATTCTTTCTAGATTCACCAATTATTAAGATAGCTGCTACTTTGTCGGCTTGAGTACGTACCATTTTGCCTATGTAAATTCTTAAACGTCTCGTTAAACAATAATAAAATTAATATTTAAGCTATTTACAGAAATTTTGCGAAGCAACAAATACTATTAAATTGAAAACGTCAATTTATTGACAACTAACCAGAGGCGGACCGAAAAATCTTCAATATCTAAATGTGAAATAATAATTTTGGAATTTATCCGTCAAAATTAGTTTAAGCCCAAGCAAAATTAATATGGCTATGTAGCCAATGTCAATGCCTTTCAAACGAGATATCACTTGCCATAAATTATTGGCCAGAGTGGCACTGTGACGTAATCTATTACTAACGTCATCTGTTACCATTCGTAGAGAAGTTTACAACACTTTATTTTTACCCTCCAAATTTTATTAATGCAAGTGTAGCCATTCAAAAGATACAAGGGGGGGAGGGGACTTTTGAATAGCACTGTATAAGATGACTAGCTTTTGTCAGCGACTTAGTTAGCGTAGTTGAAAATGGATCTAATATTATATTATGAATATCAGCATTAAGGAGTATTAATTTTAACCCCAAAATTATTAAACCAAGGAATCACGTTGTCCCATAAAAACTTTGCGCCCGTTTTTCGCCCCTTAGGGGTATTATTACGAGCGTAGTTTTACGTTGAAGACCAGTTCAACGGTCTAGTGTAGTATCCAGTATCCATTTTCCAAAAAGAATTTGAAAATACAGTAGACTCCGTTTCACATAAGAAGAAGCCACGTGAAGTTTGCCAACTGTCTCTCGCAGAAACCAAAATTGGTATCTACAGCCATTTCATTATTGACATTTGAGGTTGTCAAGTATTTTTTATTTTTGAATATTTTAAGACGTCTGGTTGTTTTTTGCCTTTTTTAATAATATAAGAACGTAATTGAGTCTCAATTTTTGGCCGATTTCATCGAACATCGCCAATCGTTAAATGGAAGTAGATATACAACATATTTTAACAAAACCAAGTATTTTCATATGCCAGTGTCTATTGTATCTCAAAAAGCTTCAAAGAATCTAATTTTGTGTTAACCTATAAAATTTGAAAACATTACTGATTTGAAGTCCAATATCAATTTTACAAGATTGGGCTGGTTTTGACTACAATTTTCGCGCATACGACTGCAACTTCACGTGGCTTCGTCTTACATAAAACGGAGTCTACATATTGGATACGTGGAACTGTTGGACAACAAATCGCTCACTGCATCCATTTTGAATAGCAGTCGTTTTTGGATATAGAAAAAATAAGTTTTTAACCGAGCCCAAGAAAAATCTCATCATACTTTTGCTATTTTCAGCGTTGAGCTCAGAAATTAAAAAAAGTTAATTAAGTTCTTAATCTTCTATAACCAATATAACATTCTCACTCTTATCTTGTAACTGACATTTAAATCGAAAGAATCTTTCATTCAAGTCTCGCAGGAATCGTTATCCAATCCTTAAATCTTGCAATTGCAATTCTCATACATTTCCTTTAGATTTTCTTTTAATGGTTTTACATTACTTTAGGTATGCTTGTCTATGCATCTTCCAATGCTCGACGGGCTGGTTCTAAAATTACATGAAAGCCAAACGATTTAAAACATTTTGCATTAAAATTATTATTACAACCTTTACGGTGGGAAGGGTACAATTATTTATCGGTTTACATTTTAAACGATCTTTAAAATCTTTAGCTAAGCTTTATACCGGGTGTCTGATTAAGAGAGGCAAACCGCTGTATCTCAGAAACTATTTATCGAACAGCTTATAAAAAAGAATCTGTAAAAGAAATTCGCAAACAAGAAATTGCTGGAGATTATTTCAAGTTTCCCACTCCACTGCTAGAGGGCGTAGTTCACAATAATATCACAAAATAGTATATTAACTACCCAGTGTAAAAAACGTTGCTTTTGTCACAAGTTCTCTAAAAGGTACGAGTGTAGCGAAGCAGAACGAGTGCCTTATAAAACGAGTGACTAAAGATGCTTTTGACACTAGGTGCTTACCATACTTTTTCTACGACTTCAGGAAAAAAACATAGTTATATTATTTTAATTATATTCACAATATGACAGACAATGACTAACGTGTCACACAACTACAAAATGATCACGAAATATTGAATATTTGAATTTTGAATCAAATCATGCTATAAGCGTTAAAAAAGGGGTAGTAAAATCTTTATACGATAGGGCCAGAATCATTTGTTCTAATGATAATCATTTCACAAAGGAGAAAACTCTACTAAAAAATGTTTGAAATGCCAATAATTACCCGGCAGAATTTGTAAATAAAGAAATTAAGAATATAGAGAAGGGCTCATTGTTATACCCTATAATAATAACAATAATATTAATAATTTTTAAAAACTTGACAATACCGTATGTCAAGGGTTTATCAGAAAGAATTAAGAAAATTGGTAATCAATTCAATATTCGAACTAGCTTCAAATCTAACAATACGTTGAGATCTATACTAACAACAACAACCAAAAAATGAAGAACAATCTTCAAAAAATTGCATACATCAGATATCTTGTGAATGCGACAAATTCTATTTAGGTGAAACATCTAGACCATTGAAAGTCCGAATAAGTGAACATAAAAAATATATCAAAGATAGGGAGTTCTTTAAGTCAGGTATTTGTAAACATGCTTGGGAAGAGGGGCATAAAATTCAATGGGATTCGACAAAAATAATAGTGAAAGAGCCCAATAATAAAAGACGAAAAATCAAAGAATGTGCTTTAATACAAATAAATGCAGATAAATGTGTAGCTAGTATTTCAGTCAAATTTGGTTACCAATGTTAGAAAGAGAAATTTCCAATAATCAATTACCTGCGTTATCAGGATAGCATCATAAGTTTTTATCCAGGTTTTCTTATGATTTATCATTGGAATAGTTGTTAATCGATACACACTTCAATACACAAAATCACCAAACTGAGTCATACATATTTTGAAAACAAAAATAATCATACACAAAAAAGTAACAACAAACGCGTTTTATTAACAACATTTCCAAAATAAGCGAAAAAAAGCGCTATCCCAATAAAAACCGTTCCTGGAACGTGCACTTCACTGGATTCCATTTCTAGTAGACTATCATATCTTTGGAATGTCATAAAATAAAATATTTATTCCACATTTTAC
>CAJUYH010004884.1:0-25332 GCA_910591685.1 Galerucella tenella | reverse complement strand
AATGTTGGCACATACACATTTTGTAAACAACTCTGTCTATTGTTTTTATATGTCTGTGGTACGTACACACCTCGAGATATTATTATCGATAAATATGTTAAAAAAAATGGTCACTCAACACTACATTCGGTAATTGTTCGAGATATAGTCATAATTTGCAGTGAACGAACTATTTTGACGATAATGTGGTTAGGCACAAATATAAAATTAAAATCATATACAAACAGCAAATAAATGTTGCTGCATGACGTTGCAAATAAAACAAAAACATAAACTTCAATACTGGTGAAATTATTTTCCGTTCATGTTTAAAACAACAGGTATGAACAAAAATACGATAATGATTTTCTCTATAAAAAAAAATCGGAGTTATAAAAAGTATGTCAATAATTCTCCGTATGATTCGAGAAAACTTGTACTATAAACAAACTAAAAAAACAAATACTATAAGAGGTACAATCAAACTTTTCCGTATCGAAGGCAACAGGACGGAAAATAATTTTCCAATACGAGAAGTGTGCACACCGAATTTCTTAATTACTAAACTCCTGGACAAAATTAACGCACCACTTTAATTATTCTAAATATTTACAATATAAACACAAAATAAAACTTAGTTAAATTGAAACAATAATGAATACCTAAAAATTAGTCGAATATGACCTTAACATGACCTTAATTTGCCTTATTTTTTCTTTAAAAATTTGTTTTTTCTGAAAATGCATAATTAAGCTATCATGCTTTCAAATTGAAAAAAGAATATGTGAAACACAATAAATAAATTTTGGTGAACCCTAATACCGTGTAGGGCCTCCTCTACTTCTTATTACTGCATTCATGCGTCGAGGCATGCTTGATATTAAATGTTCAACAAACGCTTGCGGAATAATCTCCCATTCTTCAATAACGGCCTCTATAAGTTCGTTGTGATTAACAACAGGAGGTCTAAGACTTCGAATCTTCTTTTTGAGATAGTTCCATAGATGCTCTATAGGATTCATGTCCGGACTGTTAGGTGGCCACTCTAATAAAGGGATATTAACATCATTTAGGTAACCAATAACCTGTCTTGCCACGTGGGGACGAGCGTTGTCCTGCATGAATAAAAAATTAGGCCCAAAAAATGGAGCAAAAGGCATTACATGTTTGACAATAATGTTATCTAAGTAATATTGGGCATTCATAGACCTCGTACGTATAGGGACTAATTCCGTACGAGCATCAAAGCAAATTCCTCCCCAAAACATTTTAGAGCCACCACCAAAAGGTACTTTAGGAGAGATATTACAGCTAGCAAACCTTTCTCCTCGTCTTCGCCAGACACGCTCACGTCCATCTGGAGCTTTAAGGCTAACTCTGGTTTCATCGGAGAACATAACCCGTTTCCAATCATTGATGGTCCAATTCTGATGTAGTCTTGCAAAATTCAATCTCTGAACTTTGTGTTCTCTGGTAAGCAATGGCTTTTTGGCTGGTCTTCTATTGCTCAATTCTGCTTCATGTAAACGTCTTCTAACCGTTCGAGATGATATAGCGAAGTTGCGCACATCCGCTAATTCATTTTTTAACAGATTGCTGGTAACTCTCCTGTCTCTAAGAGCACGTTGTCTCAAAAAACGATCATCAATTTGATTAGTGCAATGTTTTCGCCTTTGTCCTGCTCTTCGAAGGTACGAGCCTGTTTCATTATGACGTCTCACTACGCGACTGATACTGGAATGATGTCTTCCTAATAAACCAGCAACATGTCGCATTGAATATCCTTCATCCAGAAGAGTCGATGCTCGCACTGCCTCCTCTATTGACAAATTTCTTTGGCGGTTCATTTTTCTTACTTGTTTTACTGGCAAATGAACTTCCAAACATGCATATGATAAAAACAATTACAAACAAACGCTTGCTTCTTACAGAAATTTTGTTTTAATCAACACTTTTTAAAAAAAATTTAACACAGATTCACTTTAAAACGAAGTTTAATATAAATTACTGTCAAAACAAGGTATTATGTGATACTAGCTAGTTTAAATAACATCTGTCAGTATCAAACACGGTCCATAGCCTACTTGTCGTACACTAAGTTAACAATAAATAAAGATTATTGAGAAAAATATGAGTGGTGCGTTAATTTTGTCCAGGAGTTTATAAAAGATACTATAAAACCGGCATAGAACATAGATATTATTTAAAACAATGATAATGTTACCAAAAAACTAGTTATCATAATTTAATAGTTCAGACGCAATATTGTCATTATTATACGGCTTAAGAAAAAGGCGTGATAACTCCTCCGCAATTGGTGCGGGGAAGTTGCAGGTTGACGAAATTCAAAATTAATGGGCAATATACCTGTATCCGGAAGTTCTGGGCGAATCACCACAATCCTTTTCAAGTAACCAACTTCAATGCGCACTTAACAATAACCATTAACGCCGGAAGGCGTGGTTTGTTGATCCGGCGGATTTAACGGTAAGAAAATACTTGCTACAAGTAGGTACGTAATCAATTCGCACTGCGTGATAAAAACAAATCACCAACACTCGGTATTTCACAATAAGGCAGTATACAAATCTCGGCACATCAAACTAAAACTCCGGTGACTGGATTTATTTACCCGGAAACATTAAACAGGAATAGTTCCTAAACGGTAAATATGTACAAACGATACGGTAGATGCGGCATACGATTCTCGGGACGCTGCTAATGTTACGAAACTATCACGATAATCAGCGGAAAACTAAAAATATAAACAATACGGAAGGACGGCACGATAAATTATCGGTGAACTCAGAAGATTCAACCAATCTTCCTCATCACTTAACGCAGACTTAACGCATACTGTCACTTTTTGACGAGATTGTCGAGATTCGGCTGGAGGTAACCTTTAGAATCCCTTTCTCCACGAACAAATATTACAAGAACTATAATCCTAGGGAATACCCACAAAAAGACGTTTAACGAGACTCTCGGGAAATACCTATTGTTAGATTTACAAAATATATATAGCCGATATAAACTACTTATGAAAACCGAAAATTAGGATCATAGCGCATTGAACCTCCTTTGTCGGGATACTTTTATTAATTTTTATTGGCTATCGGAATTACCGTATACGAAACATTTGTCCTAACCTTCCAAGGAAAGATATTAGGACAGGTCCGTACTAGCAATTATTCGTAAATAATTAATTTATTTAACGGGGCAAAACATGAGAAAATAAAAACGTTACAATATCCAGATCGATCCCGACCCAGGTGTCTCTCAGTGAAGGGAATATTAAACAATTCAACACAGTTTGGTGGTTATCAAACAAAATTTAAGAAAATGAAGCCTGTTGTAGATTATAGTGATCATGAAATCAATGTTCTTGGATACTATGCTGTTTATCCCGACGCGTCATTACGTTGCGGTGCTCAGGTGTGGGAGATTTAGGTGTACCAAAGTTATCATTCAATATTGAAATACAAATTTGGCAAATTCCGTTTGTTCGCTTAAAATAGGCCAAAAGAGAATCAATTACTTCCAAGTTATACAATTCAGATATGTTCAAAACACTTTTTATTTTATTCTCAGCCCACGACACTAACTGCCGTAATAACTCAATTTTTAATCTCTCGACAATACAAAAAACTCTAAACTCGTCCTTCTTATTCAGTGTGAAGTTCCTGCCTGACGGAGAAATAGACAAAAAATCAATATTCATGAAAATATTTTTTGGATTAATTGGATGGTTCATCCTGTAATTGTTTTGGAAGGGTCACGAACATGTATCACTTTACCTCATTTATGGATACATTATAGTCACTTCACTATAAGTATGAACAGACTTTATCTAACTCACATTATTTAATGATGTATTAAAACTTTTACTGACTTATTTATTACTTAATGATTCCAAGCGTAATAACTTCCATTTTATGATCATATTATTTATATATGAATATCAAATATCAAACCATTTGAATTGTCTTACTTTTCTTAATGATTGTTTAAAATTATGCTGTTAGTTCTACATAATGTTTGGCATTATGAATAGAAAAACCTTTGCCGGTCATTTGTAAAGTGTTGCATGGGAACACTGCTATTTCTATTTTATTGCTAATGATATTAAGGCCCGAACTTTCAAGTACGAATAAAATGGCCAATAACTAACTGGAGAATAAATTTATTAGGAAGTCTTATTCAACAAATAAATTGTAAATGTCTTTCAAACCAACTTTAACCATTGATTTATTATTCGGTGAATGAACATAACAAAAATAATTATTTCAACGTTGGCTGCAATGAAATTACAATAACTAACTTCATAATATGTGTAGAGAAAGATAGTTTCATGCACGATGTGTATATAATAGAAAATGATAAAGAATTGTTGTTTCGCGGGCGCGTTGTAAGTTGCCAAATAGATTTTAGGTTAGCTGTCACCTGCTCGACAGCACTGAAATCAGGATTTCATGTAAATATTTAAATAATTGCTGAAATTGTGTATCACCAACGGAAGTAATTTTACAGAATGAACCAAAATAGTAACAACAATAATAAACACGAAATCCAAACTGCCTTTGCCGAAAGAAAACATATTATGGCAGTATTTTTTGATTTGGAAAAAGCATATGACACGACATGGAGGTACGGAATAATGAAAAAAATGTATGAATGGGGTTTTAGAGGGGAGTTACCGAAATTAATTGACAGTTTCCTCTCTGATAGATTATTCAAAGTGCAATTCAATCAAACTTTTTCAAAGACAAGAATAATGCAAAATGGTGTCCCTCAAGGCTCCCCTTTGAGTGCTATTCTATTTGCAATAGCTATAAATGGGATTTTCGAAAATGTATCCGAAGAAGTAGGAAAAAGTTTGTTTGTGGATGACATAGCCATATTTGTTAAAGGACATACAACTGAACATTTAGAAAATAAAATTCAACAGGCAGTTGACCAAGTTGCACAAAATGCAGAGAGTAATGGTTTTAAATTTTCCACAGACAAAACCCACCTCGTTCACTTTTGTAGACTGAGAAAACCACATCGGGAACCTAACATAAACTTAAATGGGACAAGAATTATTCAAAAAAATTCCACAAAATTTTTGGGTCTAATATTAGATGAAAAGTTATACTGGAAAGAACATATTCAATACATTGCAGATAAATGTAATAGAAGGTTAAATTTCATAAAAGTTATGGCACATTTAACTTGGGGGTGCGACAGGAAAATGCTAATAACATTGTACAAATCTATAATTCTCTCTCAAATTGATTACGGGTCGATCATATATTCATCCGCACGAAAATCAAAATTACAAATTTTAGAATCAATACAAGGGAAAGCATTAAGATTTGCATTGGGAGCATTCCGAACAAGCCCATATTTTTCTTTATGCAGTGAAACGGGGGTACCTCCTTTAAAATATAGGAGACAAACCCTGCTAATTAACTACGCAATTAAGATGTGGTCTCAACAGTCACATCCAGTATATACTAAAATTTTCTCAAAAGAACAGTTTGACGTATTTGACCGCCGAAGCACTATTACCAGACCAGCAACTCGAAGAATTCATGAATTAATTGGGAGGTTACAGGAAAAATTGAACAGCACATACCCTATTGATGAATATGACACTGCGCCATGGACAAATAATAAGCCACAAGTATACAAAGAATGTACGCTTTATAACAAACAAGATAACACAAAAGACATATATATGACAGAAATTAATCTAATAGTGGAAAAGCAGGGACGATGTCATCTTATATATACGGATGGATCGAAAACAGAGAAAGGTTGTGGAAGCGCTTTTGTATGTAACAATCAAAAATTCTCTTGGACTCTTCCCCGGAATTCGAGTGTATATACGTGCGAATTATATGCAATCTGGCAATCTTTGAAATATATTGATCAGCTGGGTATCCAAACAACACTGATATTTTGTGACTCTCTTAGTTCACTAGAGGCGATTGAAAACACCTTCAACAAAGATCCTTTCGTCAGAAGAATTCAGGCTTCATTAAGCTGGCTCCAAAAACAAAATAAGACAGTGAAGTTTATGTGGATACCCAGTCACGTGGGGATTCAAGGCAACGAAATGGTAGACGAAGCTGCCAAACAGGCAGCTAATAGTGAAGAAATTGAAGACATACCTGTAAGATTCCAAGATCAACGAAATCACTTCAAGCAAAAAATATTACAAAACTGGAAAAGGGAATGGATGAGTAAGCAAACACAACTTCAAGAAATAAAAACATCAATTGAAATAGAAAACACATTCCAGGATTTTAGTCGGAAGGAACAAACAATAATTACCAGACTAAGAATAGGTCATACAAGACTTACTTCATGCTATATGCTGAGAGGACAAAGACAACCACTGTGCAGTACCTGTAAAACCCCATTAACTGTGCAGCATATTCTGATTGTTTGCCCCAAATACGCAATAAGCAGGCGGCAGCTACGCGTACCTGGAAATATTAAAGAAAGTTTGAATAGTAAAAATACGGCTAAAATAATACTCACCTTCCTTAGATCGAATAACATTTATAGAGATATTTGAAGAAAAAAAAAATGAAACAATATTCATGAGTGGATGGGCTAATAATTCTAAGTAGTTGATGCCCATATAAATAAAAAAAAATAAAAATAAAAAAAAAAAAAAAAAAAACAATAATAAACAAAAGCGTGCAGTAAACTTCACTGAATTGGAAGTGAGGATGTTGATTGAAGTTGTTTTAAAGTAGAAACATACTGTGGAAAACAAGAATTCTTTATCATCCCATCTTTCAAAGTGGTCAATACGTTCTCTAACGGTATATGGGTGACGTTCTGGGTTTACAAAATCTACAATTTCTTGTATCTCTTGACCTTCGAGTTTCTCGAAATCATTAAAAATATCCATTTCACAATAAATGTGACAGTTTTTATTTAAACTAGGTTATAATCGACAACACGTTAAAAAGAGAAAAACTCAATAGACCTTTTTAACGGAAGACATCTTGTGGTTGCGGCGACCGTTGTCTACCTATAGATTTATAAAGGAACTAATAGAAGCTAACTGTAATATTAAATGGAAACTGTAACTTAAGGCTTGGACAGCTGTGCCTGAGCTTACAGCAACGGTATATTTCTTCTCTTTTTTTAGGGACTCGTCCAGGGAATAAATACAATTCATACTTTTATTTTTCTGGCCTTCCCTTCTTCGAGTAAACGAGGTCACATTTCTTCTTTTTTCAGTTACCTATACCTATGCTTTTTTTTATCTATGGCTTTTTTCGTGGTTTATCTTCTCTACCTCTGTCAGCCTGTGTTTCGTTTTGTCTTATCTTTTTTGTTACAAATTTCTAATTAATTTTTGTCTTGTGTGATCAGGCACTATCTCAAGTTTGTAATTATTTCCAAAATACAGGATATTACAGAAAAAATTATGAGTACAGGGTAAGTGTGTACCACCTTTTGTTTAATAAGTATACCTAATACCTATCCATCAAACCCAATATAATAGTCACAACATCAAGCAATACAATTTTAAACAAAAACTAAACACAGGTCTGACACAGAGGTATCAAAAACACAAAAGACCAAACAACGCTCAATCGGCTCAATGGCTAAAATCGTAGATAAAACAATACATAAACACAGAACTGCCATATGGTAGATTAACAAGATTACGTCACAAGTGTCACTGTTTACCAATGAACTATATTTATAGTTTATTGCTGTTTACTCGTTCACTATACAAGACCTATATGTGTCCTCGTTCTCTCGACGAGTCCCTAAAAAAAAGAGAAGAAATATACCGTTGCCGTAATCTTAGGTACACCTGTCCAAGGTCCAAGTTACAGTTTCCATTTAATATTACAGTTAACTTCTATAAGTTCCTATATAACTCTATAGGTGGACCACGGTCGCCGCAACCACAAGATGTCTTTCGTTAAAAAAGGCTATTTTATTTCGAACTTATACCTCCTAATAACTTAAATGTAGAATAATGCTATATATTATGCGAATATAAATTATCCAATATTGGATAGACAAATCTAGTGCTTATTTGATGAATATATATTATTTACAGCTTTATTCAGACTTGGAAAGACCGGGCCTAAACCTCGTATTAAATATTTACTATTTTTTCACTGAATATCCATTATTTGCATTTTATTGCTAAACAAAATGTATAATGTATTAATATCTATGTATAATAAGGGAATGAAGAAGTTGACCGCCTAGCTTGTCAATATCCAACTATGAATGCACCTATGCTAGAAAAATATCCACATATAGATCACAAATCCACAATCAAAACGTTGATAGATCAACAATGGCAGTCTATTTGGCATAAAACAAATAACAAATTAAAAGAAATCAAACCACAAGTTACAACAGTTCTCCCTACCTCCTACAAAAGAAGAGGCCAAGTTATACTGAATAGACTGCGTAACGGGCACACACACACACACTTAACACACCAACACCTCATGAATAAAAAACCCACACCCACCTGTCAAAATTGTCACACAGTGATCACAGTGAAACACATCTTACTGGAATGTCCAATGTATGACACAGCAAGAAAAACTAACAAATTAAGATCCAACCTAGAAAGTATATACTTCCATCAAATGAAACTGAAGTCCTTGGCTAACTAAAAGATATTAAACTAAAATCAAAAATTTAGAAAAACTTTTATAACTAATTATACCTTTTATTCTTATATTATGATATTGTAAAATTGTACTTATTACTATAAAATTGTATTGTCTCCCCCGCTAATAACTCATAGAAGTTGATGCGGGGTAAATAAATGTTTTTGAAATAAAAGAAAACTTTATTATTTTAAAGGTGTTGAGTAAATATCTGAAGTTCTTTTAAGATACGAAAGCTTAAAATTAACCAAACACTTAGAAATGTTTGTGTGTGATTGAAGGTATTATATTCAGGAAAAGCAATTTAAAAAAATAACAATTATTTGTTTATTGAAGATTTCAAGAGATGCAGTGAAAAAAATAGGTACACCGGGTATAATTCTAGACTCGAAAATCACGAAAAGTGTTTGAACTTAATTCTTGTGTCTATGCCGTTTGCAATTATCACCAATTTTACTATAAATATGATGGTCTCATGAATGAAACCTTTATGGACGACTTGTGTATTTGAAATTTATTGATAACTATTACCATCCTTGTTTTTAACTAAGAGGAGCGATTTGAATTTAAGTTGGCATTTCTGCAGCCTAGTGATTGGTTAAATTGCCGCCCGTTTCACACAGCTTTTTTGATACAACTGACAACGATATTTATCAGTTTTGTGTTCACATGAAAATATTATAACCTCAATCTTTAGTAGGCATCTACATCTTTTCCTCGTTTGTTGTTTTATTATTTATTCAATTTGACAAACAAATATATATTATTTCTTCTTGTTAATAATATAAATTTCCAAATAAAACTTAATTATTGTAAATATTTCTACATCAAGTTTTACTTACATAACAGTACATTATTATGGTATTTTTCGATATCAAAACTTCTGTTGACTTCTAGTTTGTGCTCAAATGTGAATAGAGAATAATTTAACATACAGTAGATTTTTTGTACATATTTATATCATCCAATTTGACATGAATTACTTATGATAACCTTACATTTTGTTCACAATAATGTGACATTCAGTTACAACTTTCGCCATGGCCTGTGGCCAATGATGATTCAAATTCTAGACTTGCATTAATCCCTCATTGGACACGACACCTGTGAGCAATATAATACATAATGTCACATACAGTAGAAACTCTTGTCCGGCTTATTATCCGGCTCTCAGTTATACGGATTCGCGATTATCCGGACTACCGACTCATTATATTAAAATTACCTACAAGTCAAATTTATGCAAGCATGAACGTTTTAGTATCTACATACATGTAGATATGTATATAATCTAAGAAGATGTATCTCCTAATAATTTCTTAATAAACATTGATTTTCATTGATATGTATTTGTTGTTTTTAATAAATAACATACATAACATCGTATGAACAACATATGTATGCACAAAACCCGCTTTTCTTAGTACATTCGATTATCCGGATTTTCGATTACCCGAATGCCTAACGACAATAATTAGTCCGGTTAATCGAGTTTCTACTGTAATTGTCAATTAGTTCGAAAAGTCTGAACACGACCCTTTCGGAACACCCTCTTAATCTAGTAACTTTTAGTGGTGTAAGTGAGGTTTCTTAAAATTCTCCACCTAGTTTGAAAACAAGGTATACTATAAGGTATAAGAATGAGATACCTGGGCAATTGTTCAATCCACTGCTTTCTGTATTTCGTGGAAACCGGTATTGTATTAAAAAATCTAATAGCAAGTGAAAATTCTTCTTATAGCCTAGTTATATAGCCAAAAAAGTCACAGATATATCGATAATGATGATAAGAATGCCTTAACGAAACAATTGTAGATTTTATCTTGAAGCTAGACATTTTTTTAATAAAATTTAGTTATAGTAACATTTATTGTACTTTCAGGTCTTGAAGGTGATTTGTTATCGAAACCAAAATAAACTATCAGTGCCTCGTGCTCAAAAACCTATCATAATAATAAATTAATTAGTGACCCAGTTATCAAATTTATCAATTTTTTTATATAACTGTTAATACCATAGGCATTATAAACGATAAACTATTAAAACTACCACACTTGTTAATTAAACCGTGATTATCTTGTCAGATTTGAAAAACATGTTTACAAAATGAACTATACCATTAGTTTACACCTAATTTCTGTTCGTTTCGAAATAAATTCCTCTTCGATAACACACTTAAACTCAACATTCACAAATCACTTTTTTTAAGTCAAATTTAAAATCATCCCTTCGCACTTTACTTTCTTTATTTATTTTAAAATTATCTTGTACTCCTATCGACTGGTCTTTCACCTACATTTCGCAAAATAAGACCACTGAAAAACTGAATTACTCACTCTTATATGTTTATATCTTTGAAATCTCGATTCTAAATATATCGAATGTTTATTTTAGGCCAGCGTTAAACAGATTTTTAGAAAGAATAGCTCTTAGTTCAACATAGAATAGAGAGAAATTTGAAATACAGCGTGTATAATGATTAAAAAGTTGTATGTGATATACAAGGTGTCCAGGAACTCTCCTGTTAAACGCAAACTTCGGATACTAGATGTTTTTTTATGTCCATCTAAACTAATTGAACTTTATCTAAAAGCTCCCTCTTAAGGGAGCTAGCGCCCTACCGGCAATCTACCTACAAACTTCAAGCTGGCTATAAAGTGTTATCACAGTTTCCTGTAATATTGTCGTATTTAATAAAGCGCGTTACCAATATTACCTATTGGTAACGCGCTTTATTAAATATTACCTATTGTTAACGCGCTTTATTAAATACGACAATATTACAGGAAACTGTAATAATACTTTATTGTTTCGAGGCCAAGGTCTCGTTGTCAGATTCGAATTCTGTTTTGCAGTTGGAGGTGCAGATGTCGCTACTGTCACATCTTTAACACTTCCGTTACTGAGAGACTAGTATTGATTGTGGTTTTAGGGTATTCTTCAGTCCGTGATTAGCACAGCACACCCTCTAGCAGTTTAACTCTCATCTACAATTTGTATCCAAGATATAATATCGTGCCCGGTCGCTTGAGAGCGCATTAGTAGCGTGACGTTGCAGAATCGCCCAATCGGAGGACGGAGGGAACGTCACATGAACTGTCAATTATTGAAAGTTACAAAATGGTTATCACCCGTCAAATTTTCAGTCAATATTTTACCTTTTAAATAAAGGTTTATGGTAGCTATATATCTTTAGAGTGGATTATGATAATCGATGATTTCAAGTTTCAAATTATCCGTGGTGGAACTGTTTTTCCGAGATTTTCATATGTATGTATTTATTTATAATATATATTTTATGTATATATATATTTAATATAAAATGATGAACAACTTCGAAGTTTTCTTTCAAGTTTCCAAAAATATTATTGAGATTTCTAACGTAAATAATACATTATTTTTAGGATGTAACTATAAACTATATATTACGTAGAATTATACTTATAGATCTCACTGTATATTCATCTTATTTCATTTTTTGAAAAATAGTTAGCAACAATAGCCAGTTTGTCGAATTTAAGATAAAGACACTCCTGTATTTTGTTTATTTCTTGGTGTACATATTGGAATTTTTTAGTCATTTGAGTGTGAAAAAATATGTGCACTTTGAAATAATTCAGGGATATCCATCTTATATTATTTAATATTTAAATATCCCGCCCTTATGCCCGATTTCATCTACCGTCTCGTAAAGTTAGGTAATATCCAAGTCGAATTTAGGAATTTCTAAATGCGCGTGGTCCAACGTAAATTGCGTTTAGAAATTCGGCTTGGAGATTACCTAACTTTACGAGACGGTTGGTGAAATCGAGCATTAGTTATTTCATATTTCCCGCTCTTTTAGTTATTCTTCTTCTTGCTCCTATATTCTGAGGGATAATTTACCCTTTTCAGCGCGCGGCTGGCGCGGCGGATGGTCTCAATACTAATATATTAGATCTGAGATTTAGTAAAGGAGTTATCCTGCTAGAGGGTGTGCTGTGGTGATTAGGCTTTAAGCTTGCGGACGGATAACATATACCTTGTACTGATGAGGTGCAAATACGCCAACACCGGTCTACAAGTTATGTTGTCCCTTCTAACTGTAAACCAGAATGGTTTGTTAAAATATCTTCTAGATATGCCAACCCCGTTTGACTTTGAACTACTTTGAAGTGTAATCCAATATCCGTCGGAGCCTATAGCCCGGGAAGTAGTTGTTTCTTCTTAGTTAAACGGTCAATGTCTTTGAAATAGTTATTTTCCTAACAAGTGCGGAAAGTGATACTTTCCGCACGCGACTGCAGTTGACCCGAATGAAGCGGAGCAGAGCGGAACATTATTTTTTCTATGACCGTATATGCAAAAAGTATATCAACCCATTTTTCAAAAATTATTTCATTTCTACAAACATATACAAAGCTTCAACTAAAAACTACTAACTATTATAAATATTAATATTAAAAACACAATTTGTTGCGTTGTGTACTTGAAATTTCCAGTCCGGTAGAGTTATTTGGTGTTAACTGGTAAGTAGATGACGTCGATGAGGATGGCATCGGTTGCAGGTCGCATAAAGATGACGATCACGGTGACGGCAACGGTTTTAAGTCATTTGTAGATGAAATAATTTTATTTGATATTTTTTTTCTCTTATTCTTTTGGGAATCAAACCACAATAATGTTTTTTATTTCGACGTTTCGGTAGCGTTCCAGTTACCGTTGTCAAGATTAACTAGTAATAAAATTAATAAAATAATTTTTGGTCCCTATCTGACAGAACGAAAAAGTATGAAAACTAGACAATCAATAATATTTTGAAGTTTAAGACTACAAAACTTTGTTGTCAAATTTTATTAAGGTCCATTCATAGTAGATCACACCTCTGGTAAAATGTGAAATAAAATATTTCATTTTATGACATTCTAACGATATCATAGTCTACTAGAAATGGAATCCAACACACACTAATAGGTATTTGAATTTTGAATCAAATCATGCTATAAGCGTTAAAAAAGGGGTAGTAAAATCTTTATACGATAGGGCCAGAATCATTTGTTCTAATGATAATAATTTCAAAAAGGAGAAAACTCTACTGAAAAATGTTTTAAATGCCAACAATTACCCGGCAGAATTTGTAAATAAAGAAATCAAGAATATAGAGAAAGGCTCATTGTTAATACCCCATAATAATAACAATAATATTAATAATTTAGCTTATATATATATATATATATATATATATATATATATATAATCATAAACCCGTTTGTTAGCTAATATAATTTTTTTAAACTTGACAATACCGTATGTTAGAGGTTTGTCAAAAAGAATTAAAAAAATTGGTAATCAATTTAATATTCGAACCAGCTTTAAATCTAACAATACTTTGAGATCTATCTTAACAAAAACGGAACCAAAAAATGAAGAACAATCTTCAAAAAATTCCATATATCAGATATCTTGTGAATGCGACAAATTCTATTTAGGTGAAACATCTAGACCATTGAAAGTCCGAATAAGTGAACATAAAAAATACATCAAAATAGGGAGTTCTTTAAGTCAGGTATTTGTAAACATGCTTGGGAAGAGGGGCATAAAATTCAATGGGATTCGACAAAAATAATATTGAAAGAGCCCAATAATAAAAGACGAAAAATCAAAGAAAGTGCTTTAATACAACTAAATGCAGATAAATGTGTAGCTAGTATTTCAGCCGAATGTAGTCAAATTTGGTTAACAATGTTAGAAAGAGAAATTTCCAATGATCAATTACCTGCGTTATCAGGATAGCATCATAAGTTTTTATCCAGGTTTTCTCATGATTTATCATTGGAATAGTTGTTAATCGATACACACTTCAATACACAAAATCACCAAACTGAGTTATACCTACATGTTTTGAAAACAAAAATGATCATACACAAAAAAGTAACAACAAACGCGTTTCATTAACAACATTTCCAAAATAAGCTAAAAAAAGCGCTATCCCAATAAAAACCGTTCCTGGAACGTGCACTTCACTGGATTCCATTTCTAGTAGACTATCATATCGTTAGAATGTCATAAAATAAAATATTTTATTTCACATTTCACCAGACGTGTGATCTACTATGAATGGACCTTAATAAAATTTGACAACAAAGTTTTGTAGTCTTAAACTTCAAAATATTATTGATTGTCTAGTTGTCATATTTTTTCGTTGTGTCAGATAGGGACCAAAAATTATTTTATTAATTTTATTACCATAAAATACTTCAACCTAGAATTGTAACTCCTATGTTGTCAGCAGTGACTACTGTTTTAACTGCCATCTGAAGTTTGGCCGCAGGAACTATAAAATTCAGCGGGAATTTTAAATATCAAGTTGACGGAGAATTTTATCTTTTTAAAAAATAAATCGACTGTTTACCTAAAGAACACAAAATTCAGCTGCTTTTAAAAATATATAAATTATAACTGATAATATTTGGCAAACTCTTGTTGATGCAAGATTTGGTGAAATACTATCAGTTATAATTTATATGTGTTCATGAAAGCTACATTTTGTGTTCTTTTGGTAAAAAGTCAATTTATTTCTAAAAAACTTGTGCAGCAGAGTAAGAGTTAAAGCAACATAATGCAACATTTTTGCAGAAGGTAAAGTTTGTAATATATAATTTGTGTGTCTAGGAAAAAGTATATGGTGAACGACGAATACTTTGGGGAATTAAATATTTATTTAGTTATAATAACAACATTTTTAACACACATACCTATACATAACACACAACATACTACCTAACTAGATTATTTCCCAATATTCTGCTATTTTCAATCCTAAAATATAAGTATTTTGTGATATTTTTTCATCCATGTGGTCTGGCATCTAGTTCAAAACATTTCAACAAGGAGGGTCACGTATGAAGTATACCTATACTCATTTCTATAGTGTCTTTTCCTTTGAAAGCGTTTTTTTAGAACAAAATTTGATATGGCTACTTTCATTATTGGATTAACAAATGTTAATATTCATGTTAGTATTCATGAATTTTGGAAATGTCATATCGTCTCCCCTTGAAATAGTATTAGGTTACTTTTTTACACCATAAAAGGAGAATCCTAATTATCAATTAACCTATAGACTTGCACCTAATATTAAATTTAGGTAATTACCTGGAGTGAATAAAGTGAGAACAGCTTTTCTTTTCAGCCTATTTTTCCTGGTACTTTACAGTCATCACTAAAGTGTCTAACACAAACACGGGAATTTTGGTATATTTGTTTTGAAGGCATGCAGTGTAACTTCACATTATTAATATTTCTTAGCCAGGTGTCAAATACTCCAGGTTCACGTTTAAGAAACACAACAAAGTTTTTTACGTGGTTTGTTTATTTTTCCTTCCATTTTGACATCTTGACATTACGATTGTTGATGATCAGTGCCCTCTGCAGTTTGGCCGCATCGTAACTTAAAACATTCTCTTCAATCCCAGTTAAAATTCTAGGTTGAAGTATTTTATGTTTTATTACTAGTTAATCTTGACAACGGTAGCTGGAACGCTACCGAAACGTCGAAATAAAAAATAAAAACATTATTGTGGTTTGATTCCCAAAAGAATAAGAGAAAAAAGAATAAGTAATGCCACAAGGAACTTACAGAAGATATTTATTTGATATATTTCGTAAATATTTATCTACCCATTGTAACAATAGTTATAACTTACGAAGTAAAAAACTACCCAATAAGGTCAAAATTTCCATAATTTCACTTTCAAAACTAAAATGCGTACGGGAAAATGGGTAAAACGCACGATCGTAGAAAAAATATTTTTCAAATACTTATAAAGCGTTAGAATAATTACTATTCAATCTGGCTGCATTGTAAGTATAACTCTGTGAAATAAATTGTTTACTAAAACCCGCCTTTTTTATTGTCATCATATGCGTTCAACGTGGAAGGGGGAATCTCATTTTTTTCTCAGTCTCAGTTCTTTGACACATTTTTCCATTAAATCAAAAAACTATAAGGAATTGTTTGAAAAAATGTTCTGCTTTAATGTGCAACAGCATATGCTAATGATTTTAAGAAACTCACAAAAATCGTATGATATGGAATTGGGTGATCTTGTAGGACAATTTGGCCCTTCTCGTCCAATCCATAAATTTCCATACTTAGTGTCAAGACATTGACGAACTACTCTACTAAACAACAATAAAACAATCATAAAATGAAAACTTCATGCATAAACCATAAATATGCCGAGTCATTAGGGGACCCTCGGGCATTAAATCAGGTGAATTATTTTGTAAAAAGAAACAATGATGTCCTGTCAAACAGCCAGGATTACATCTATCTATATACATATTTATGCTAAAATCTTCGATGGTACTTAGTATCTTTTATGGCATGCGTATTTTCACCAATCTGGCATAATTATGTACATTATGAATTTGAAAATTCCGTTTCGAGCAAACGTAGCTTCAGCGCGAAATCAAATTTTTGAACTTTTAAGAAAAAATTGGGAATTTGGTTTCTTAGTCCAGTAACCAGTTTCCAAATACTACTCGGACAGAGAAATCATCATCTATCATTCATAGCATGAACTTTATGAATAATATTCCAAGTGGAGGATTTAGAAATTGTAGGATACATAAAGCCGCGAGTCTTTACTAAACTTTGGATTTCGATCTATTCCCTTCAAATATAATTTTCGTACAGCAGTTTCAGTACTTCACTGAGCCGGTTTCTCTTAAGCCGGCAAAAATTTGGTATTCAGACTTATTCGCGTAGCGTGTGGGAAGTTAACTTTGAAAAATTTTTGTCCTTTGTCATTTTCTCGGCGCTGGTCGGTAAACTGGCACGACGCAAAGTACGTCGTAGTGCGCGTGGTGAACTACGTGTGCCTTCGGCAATGCTACGACACGCTTGGGCATAGTAGAATGGATAGTGGACAAACGAATTAAAGTTGGAGTTTTTGGGGTTGTTAAAAAATTAACCTGTGATTTGGAACCTAAGGATTCCAGACCATAAAAACAAAAATAAGGTGGCCGAAGAAGACTCAGGATGTGGAGTTTACTCGAGAGCACTAAGCCTAATGATTAAGTGGGAAATGGTAAACAATACCAGCGTGGTTCAAACAGGTATCTCAATTGCCACAAAAGAACTAACCAGAAAAGGAATTTCTGGCAAAAACAGAACAATCTGCACTGATAGTAGACAAGCCCTATTAGCCTTGAACAGACAACGTGTTATATTGGGGCTAGTACTAGAATGCCATAAAGATTTAGCTAACGCCTCGGCAGATAACAATATTATCCTGAGGTGGGTTAAAGAGCACGACAGGAGTAAAGGTAATCGCGTTGCCGATTCTTCAGCCAGGGAAGCAACTGGACTAAAAATTTTAGGACCCAGTGACACCTACGGCCTAACGACTTCGACAATTGCGGAACTAGCCAAACATTACACCCATGCTCAATCCGTTAAGAGATGGGATGGAATCAAAGGATGTAGTCTTGCCAGGATAACCCTGGGCGACCCTGGAAAGCTGGCGCCGTAGAAATATTTGGCGATGACCGGAAAAACCCTACGTTTAACAGTAGGATTTCTGACTGGTCAACTAAGGAAACACTTCCATATGGGGCTAGTGGACACACCCCTATGCAGGATGTGTGCGAGTGTCCGGAGTTATCGTCAATAAGATTGTGTGTGTTCGGTGAGTCTTGGCCTACACTTGCCGATATAAAGTAGATGTCTCCTAGTGACCTGTCTATCTTCCTGGGAAGGACAGGATGGACAATGACCTAGGAGGACAACTCTTCGGGAGGGAGGGAGGGACACTATAAATACAGAGGTAAGTTCGTATACAGTTATAAAGATTGCTACAAATGGACTTTTTTAAGCTTCAATTCAACCTTCAATGCATGCTTAACTGTGTTTGTTGGTGTGACAGCTTTCAACTAAATTTGGAAATGGATACCCTTACGCCATTAATATAGGAGATATTGACCTTTGTCGCAGTAATGGGCTGCCCTATAGTAAATATCAAGCAAAGTTTTAACGCATTTAGGTAAGGTTTTGTCATATTTGACATATTATATTGCACACTATTTAGGTCAACTATGATATAACCTAACCTAAACGCGTTAAGATTTTGCTTGGCTTTTGCTATATTTGGTTTGAATTACGAGAGAAGCAAGACAAGAGACCCATTTTATCTCGTCTCGTATCGCGGCAACACTATCGGAACAGGTAGTTTGTAAAAAGACTTCGGACGATCTCGTTTAAAATATTTTCAATGACGTCACACTTCTGGTTGAACCGAAGGTCGATACTTTCTTAGTTTAAATGGAACACCTTGTATATTAATGCTACGAAAACTACGTTCAATTTTATTACCTACATTGGTATGTGAATACCTTCTGATATCTAGAGCTGTTCACCTCTCTCTATCAAACACCTGGTACATTCAGCAAGGGATTGAATGAAATAAAAACTTTTTTCTACGTATCTATGTTTTCCGCCAGCTGTCATAATTTGACATTATCGGCGCTCTTAAGCAGAAAGTAACTTTGGCGCACGCCTAATTTTATTTATAGATAAAAGAGAGCTAGTAGTTATTTTAATATAAACTGTAGAATAAATAAATAGTTTGGTTAATTTTCTAATACGTTAAAGCATCCAACAGTATTTTCCGTAATAGTTTAATGAGAAATAGGGAAATCTAAAAAATATCTGACATTAATGTAATAAGAGTTGCCTACATACATAGGTACACGAAACTGCAGTCTGGAAACCGCTAAGTACAAACAGTGGCAATTAATTTTATTTTGGTGTGATCGTAGAAAAAATCTTGTGTGTATTTCGAACAGAAAGTCCTTTGGTAGTCTCGACTGCCAAAGTACTACTTTATGCTCTGGATACACAAAAAGCTGAAGTGATGATCAAAATCTGTAACATAGCTTACGTCACCTTATTGACTCGCATAACATGATTATGAGAGGTGTCCTTCAAGTGTTGCATTTAACAACATAATTGGCGCCTCTTAACAAATATCTAACGCCAAAATTAACTGTCATGCTTAATTAATTTAACGCCAAAGTTTCAGACCACTTCGCTTAAAGCTGTACCTAAACTAAACTTTTAAGTTGATGAGGTAGTCGAAAAATACTAGTGAATTACATGTATATTGCAATTGCGCCTAAATAGCATAAAGAGCAATTTTATGTTATAAGCAAAATAAGTTTTGATTATTTTTATTTTTACATTTTTAGTATCACACGATAGTAATAACTATAAAACCATTTTATGATGAAGGAAATTGGAACAATAAATCAAAATCGCTATGGATGTTTATACAAGGGAAGTATATTTGCGCGTACTTTCTCCATTTTTTCAATTTTTTTTACTCTAACTCAATATTATTGAAATTTTGCCAAATGAAAATCATTGGTGATAACTTAATGTAAAATTATAGTTTTACGTATACACATTATTTTAAGTTTTCAATATATTTTATTTATATATTTCGTTGAGTTTATTTTTGTTGGCTTTCCAATGATAGGTCAAAAGTGTTTTACAGATTGTTTTAAGATAGATTGTGTACATATACATCATTAATCTTTGTCAATAGTCCCGCTGATCTATTTTATGGGACAAAAAATAAGTATGAAAATAATCCAGTTTAAAGGTTTGAAGTGATTATTTTTTTCGTATCATTTTCAACCAATCAGAACGATTAATTTAGTTAATTTACCTTGTATAATTTCGATAATGCCTGATTATACATAGAGTAGCTCTACCAATAGAAAATCTAACAATACTTTAATTTCCATATTAACCACATCGACACAATACACGACAACACACAAACTAACATTACCGTCAAATTCTGACGTTTATAAAAAATGAGTTGATTTGGACTGTAATTTCCATTGTACCAATTTGTATCTAAATGAATAATTTGTTTATATTTACTCAATAAATAATAATAATAATACCTACTTCAAAATAAATACGGTTATACACTTCAAACTTCCTGCATAATTACAAATCGTGTCAGTTTGACTCCCGCTTCGCGGTCGGATTACTTAAACTGTCAAACTGACACTCTTTATAATTATACAACAAGCTATCTATGTACCGGGTAGCCAACTAAGAACGGCCGTCGGCCATATCTCAGGAGTGGATTATGGCACAGGTTCGAGAAAAAAATTTTATAACAAAAGTGGCCTCGAAAAACGCCTGGAAATTATTTTCAGAATTGTAGGTCCACCGCTGGAGGGCGTATTCGACAGTTGAAATTTTAAAATGCAAAATTATTCAAAATTTACTCAATTTACAATTTACATTAAATATTATAATCAGATTCCTCGACAAATTCTGCATATTAATAGGACAAGTTTACGTTTATCTCTTCAAATAAGGGGTGGAGGAAATTGGGAACCTTGTTACGAAAAAACGCCTGTAATTCGGGTACTGCTTGGCCGATTTTAATGAAATTAATGTTGTTTGAAAGAGCTTTTGTTGAACAATCGAAAATTTGTAAATATGGAGCAATCTGATTGATAACATAGATGCTAGAGGGCGCTGTTGTATTTTTTCGTAACAATTTTAAATGGAAATGGAAGCACTAGTGCGGAAAAGTATATTTGTATGATTGTAGTTTACCAAATGACTGAAAAATTAATAAATTTATTATAATTCTGCTAAAATTTTTAATAGAACGAAAAAGATATTTTTCAATCATTCTTTAATGTCCCTGGTATAAGCCTCATTAGATGAATTTCAAATAATAATAATCAATTTGTTGATATGTATTTAATAAGAAATGTTTCTTTATTTTAACTTTTGGGTTTTTCCGCATGTTAGTAGAAAAAATAGTGTACCAAACACGTGCGTAAAGTGACTTTTCCGCACGCGATTGCTGGCCGAACTAGCTGAAGCGTCGTGCGGCCATCTGCAATAGCGTGCGGAAAAGTATCACTTTCCGCACTAGTTAGGTAAACAACTATTTACGAACCTGAGCTATAATCCACTCCTGAGATATGGCCGACGGCCGTTCTTAGTTGGCCACCCGGTATAACCTGATTATTTTGAAGTACTTGCAGTATTACTACTGATTATAATCGAAATTGACTGACACAACTACAAAAAATGATGTATTTCGTCGACCTATACATAAAATGACATTTAATGTACATCATTTACTTTTCGTCCGCTGTGGTTACTTTGGTTACCTGCGACAATCAAAATAAATTATTTACGGAATCCGCTAGATTTTACGTGTGAATAAGGCCGTGGTATGAATTACTGTTCATAATAATCAATAATAGGTAGTTATAGATTGAACTTATCTTTTGCTCAGCGGACGAAAAGAAAATAAGGAAGAAAAATACTTAACTCCAAAACTAGTCGATTTTCTATCCGGAAATTAGTAATTTTTTGTAAAGATCGTCGAAAAAATTTAATAATATGCACCTCGGCAAACAACTCTATTGTATCGGTGCTTGCTAATCTCAGCTACGCCTCGACCATCAATTTGCAGACTTGATTATAATAGACAGTTTTTCGTCCTTGGTACATAATAGTATACACCAAGGTGGTGAAGGCTATTATTATTGCACTATCTACTGCCAAAAGTTACTTACTCCACTTTTCCGCACTCTTTTTAGTGCGGAAAGAGTCACTTTTCTGCACTTGTGTGGGGAGTAAATTTGTCAAGTTTTTGGGGAGTATACTGATATTTGAATATTCAAAATATATATTTGTATGGTTGTAGTTTACCAAATGACTGAAAAATCAAGAAATTCGTTATAATTTTGCTATACCTAATAAAAAAAAAACGTTTTTTCAAAAACATCTTTAATGACCCTGGTATAAACCTCATCAAATGAATGTCGAATAATAATAACTAATTTGTTGATATGTATTTAATAATAAATGTGGCTATAAGTTAACTTTTGGGTTATTTTCCGCATCTGCAATATCGTGCGGAAAAGTATAACTTTCCGCACTAGTTAGGTAAACTACTATTTTGTTCTATTGAAAAAAATATTCTAATGATTACGAGCATCATTATAAAGGTAACATTTAGTTATATCACATTATACATTTATAACATCATTTGTAATAAACGCTAAAATCAGATGTTTCAATTTTGTTGGAATATGTCGTAAATATACATCCCTGAAGATGGTACACTAAACTGAACTTTTCCACCCAGGTAAAATAGCTATTTTTGATAGTAAGTTTAGTTGGAATTTTCATTTGGAAAATAGAGTGAAAAGAGCATATATATTGTTACGAACTCAGTGATTCGAAAGCCGGTCCTGTCGATAACTATAAAATTTTGGCGAATGCGACCTTTCTAGAAAGGTTCTTTAACAGGTAATATTCCAGACTGTTCTCGAAGCGTAAATTCTAGAAAGGTCTAGAGTTACGGAGGACTATATATATGCGGGTTTTTGAGTGAGTCAAAAAGTTTCAGTATACAGTATATAGATAGTGTTGAAGATAAATTAGGACAATTATTATACCGAGTGTAGATAAATTAGTAGACATTAAGTAGTGTGTATATACATTAAGTTTATCATAGTGTGTATGTGTTTCTTCAATAAATCAATAGTAATTAGCCATAGTGAGCGTATAATTTCATCCCACGGTAAAAACAGTTTAAATAAATAAGAATAAGAAAAACATTACAGTATTTTAGGAACAATGTCGGTAGACCGTGGGATTGACTTGGAAACTATCCCCCAAGATCGTGGAACTATACAGCCGTCGTAACACCCATGCTAACCTACGGGACCGTGATTTGATGGGTTCAGAAGTACAATAAACCGAATTTATCCTAAAACTAGATCAAATTCGAAAAATAACTTGTCTCAACAGGCGCCATGAGAACCAACCACACCCATCAGGGTTGAGAACACAATGCTTGATATCGCTCCCCTTGATATGTATTCGATATTCTTGGCATGGATATGATTCACTTCTGATAAACCCTACAAAACAAGTATAAACACAGTAAGAGAAAAGCTAGTTGCAGTCTCAAAACTGAACAAGGATCTGCATACATACTTCTATTATTTAAACTTGAACATTAAATAGACTATGGGCAAATATACCAACGTAGTTCAAACTGATTTTAATGGCACTTACATAACTGTAAAAGATATTTAAGATAGAAACATCTCGGGAAAATGTGTGGATCTATACAGATAGCAGAAAAGCACTATTAGTAATCAAGAGACCACGTATCATGTTGTTGTCAGTACTAGAATGTCACCATGCCTTGGTTAAGGCGACAAACAACACTAACGTGGAGCAAAGGCGTTAGTAAGTCTGTGGCTAAACTCAGACGGACCACAGCGACGCGACTAGTTTGTGTTTTTGTTTTTTGTTGTCGTCATCTGTCGTTGAAGACGACTTCAATTAACGACAATGGTGTTCGGTAGTGTTCATCAGTTTCAGTGTGGAGAAACGAGGAGTGGCCAGTTGTCGCATTGCGAAGTCCGTCCATGTGTTTTGCATTGAACTACCAACAACGTCAATTTTTTGGGTAATACCGGCCACAGGTAGCTACCGTCGCTGAGATCAACTACAAGAAGTCGTTCGTCTTTTTACTGTTCTAACTCTATTGCATTTTTAATATAACTACGACTAGCGTCTAGCCGATCACGCAGCATCGCTCCCGAAGATGAACGATAGGCAACTGAAAGTATATGTAAATATCAGAAAATAAGAAATAGAAAACTAAAAAAAAACAAGAAAATCCAGTAGTCCAGTAACTGAACACCTGAAAATATCGAAAGCTACTGAAAAGTCGCTGAAGACTTCACATTGGGCCCAATTTGTAGGTTACGGCAAGTGTTTTTAAACGAGAAAAAACTTAACGCGATTGAGTTTACGGGGAAGGGGGGAAATGGCCCCCTAAGCCCCGGAAAACGGGTTTCTCGCTAATATCTGGCTCAATATACGAATTAGAGAATTTTTCTTCAGGTAAAAAGTGAAGATCGTCTCATTGTCTACAAAAATGGTCCCTATCATCTTCTTAGGAAATTCGATAGTTATCGAGATAATGAAACCTAAAAGTCTCCTCATTTCAGCTGCTGCTCTGCCTGGTGGAATTCTGCTGTCTATGCATTAACTTGTAAGCAAGCGGACGAATTGTTCCATAACTCGGCGAAAAATTGACATTTTCTGATGATTCAACTACTACTACTAAATGTGCAGGCGAGCCTTGTCCTGGACAACTCAAGCCAAGGTTCCGACACTGAGGCCACTGGCGGGCCCATTGTGCCAATCCTGCTACCTAGTCATCCATGAAGCCGAGCCCTTCAATAAAGGCCACAACCTTTTTCAGTGGATGCCTGCTTGTGTCTCCAGGAGCCATGACAGTGACTCCGAAGATTCGCCTGCGTAATACAGCCCAGTGTGGACACTCTAAGAGAACATAAATTGACGTTTCATCAGTCATGCCGCAACCCCTACATAGGGAACTTTCCTCTACTCCTAGATTGTAGAGGTGCTTCCTCATACAGCAGTGCCCTGTTAGGAGTCCTGCTATCTTCCTTAGCCTACTCCTTGGTAGTTCAGTGGCTGCCCTGGTCCATCAGTCCATCCCTTCAGTAGAAGTTTGGATTGTCTAGGACCCTGCAGAGCATTCCAATGAGCGAGGTGCTGATTCCTCAGCCACTTCTTCGTCTCCTTGCGTATTCTTTGTTTTGTTAGGCCCAG
>CAJUYH010004883.1:0-25334 GCA_910591685.1 Galerucella tenella | reverse complement strand
GTATGGATATATTTTGAAAAAAGGGTCTCTAACCCACAATAGTTTTTGAAGTAATTTGGCTATGAGCTTCTGAGGTATGGATTCATTTTGACTCTGACCCAAAATAGTTAGTTTTCAAAGTGACTTGGCTATAAACCTTTGAGGTATGGAATCTTTTTGAAAAATGGATCTCAGACCCACAATAGTTTTCAAAGTAATTTGGCTATGAGCTTCTGAGGTATGGATTCATTTTGAAAAAGGGGTCTCTGACCCAAAATAGTTAGTTTTCAAAGTGACTTGGCTATGGGCCTCTGAGTATCGAATCTTTTTGAAAAATGGGTCTCTGACCCACAATAGTTTTCAAAGTAACATGGCTTTGGGCTTCTGAGGTATGGATTCATTTTGAAGGAGGTATCTCTGACCCCAAATGGTTATTTTTTAAAGTAATTTGGCTATAGGCTTCTGAGGTATGGATATATTTTGAAAAAAGGGTCTCTAACCCACAATAGTTTTTAAAGTAATTTGGCTATGAGCTTCTGAGGTATGGATTCATTTTGAAAAAGGGGTCTCTGACCCAAAATAGTTAGTTTTAAAACTGACTTGTCTATGGGCCTCTGAGGTATGGAATCTTTTTGAAAAATGGGTCTCAAAATAGTTTGATTTAAGATAATTTTGGTTTTATTTCAAATAAAAGCAGATTTATATTGAAGATTATCCATTTTTCGATTCAATGATTCAAACTGCACACTAATTTTTATTCCATTTTTATAGATGTTTTATTTGGTCTCAGCACTAACAGTGTTTTTTATGTTCTAATCTAAACCATTCCCATAAATGCTTTTCGCTTTTATCCTAGCGGATTCGCTTGAAACACTTAAATATAATTTTCGAAATATTTTTAGCATTGATGACATGAAACCATTTAAATTTTTTAGATTTCGAGAATATTCCACAAAACCATTGTTTCATTCTACCAATATGGAATGTGTTCGATCTACCAATTTATTCACTGCTATTATCTAGTATTGTACTGTTCGAATCAAGAATGCACCGATATATCCAAGAAGTACGTAATTGAATAATTTATTTTCTCATTTAAATAAAATTTATGGTCTCTTTTTCTTATTTTATAGTACAGGAAATCTCAATTTGCGAGCTGCTCAAAATGGTGGATAGAAAAATTGGAAATACTCATTCCAATTAAATTCACTTCACGCAATTAACGTCCGTCAAATTGTAATTAGATTCTAAAAATCTAATTAGTTGTATATTTTCTTAACGTGTTATTTTAAACACACTCAACTATTTAATCTCTCATTTTCTACCTTTACGATCAATTAAACATTTAAAAATTCATTGAGATAGGCAGACATTTATGTGTTCATTTGTAGTCTTCTAAAACAAATGCAATAGGAAACATCAAATTAAGTAATTTTGCGCAAGAGCTATAGCGTGTTGGAACTTCAAGAAATGGTGTCAAACAAAAACTGCTACTATAGTTTCAGAAACCGTGCTTCTGGTATTCTTTCACGAAAAATCTGCTATATTGATGTCTCCAAGCTTATGATGTGAATATTCCATGCTGAGGTCCACCCTCATCAAAGAGTAAAGCATAAATATTTTCAAGTATCCCAAAACTAGGAGCACTTTTGAAAAGAAAGAAAATCTAATGTCTTTGACAAAGAAGATGTGAATACATTTTTGTTTGAATTTTTTTTAGGAAATTCTCTATCAACTTTATAAAATATGGCAATGTCATTTGCGAATCCGACTTTACAACTTCCAAATAATTTCCATACCTATGTTACCCCAGATTCTTATACATATCCTCCAAAGACTGAAGATGATGACTGATGCTGTCAAAGGCTTTCGAAAGGTCTATGAACACACACAGACAACATCTTGTGTTGAAATGTCTTCTCTAAATACAAATAGACTGTTGCAGATTAACTTTAATTTAATAGGCAAAGCAGCAAGCAGGTTTTTAATGATCTTTTCAAATATTTTCGAGAGTTGAGTAACCAGGGAGATAGGACGGTAAATTGTAATAATAGACATATTTCATTTCTTGAACAGTAGAGTGATAAATCGATTTTTTAAATTCACCGGGGTAAAAACCTTCCTCCACAGATCAGTTGAGGATATGAGTAAGGGGATCTAGAATGTAAACTAATATTAGTTTTATATTTTTACTGCTTTTGAATCGTCACAACCCACTGCCTTGTTATTTTTAAGCTTATAAATTGTGTTTCGTAATCTATATTGTTAACGATTTTGCTAGCAGAAGCTTCACCCTTTTCTATAATGAAAACTCTGTATTCAATGCATTTGCAATAATCATTCGATCGGTTTCAATTTCATCATTTACAGGATGTTTAATTTTATTTATAATAATTTTTGATTTTTTCAGCTTTTTTGGTCATTCCATTGAAAGGCTTCCGTCCCTTGGAATGCCAGCACCGCTTTTTGCTGGTTTATCTGCTTCAACATATTGTTCTTATTGTAGTTTTCTGAAGCCACCAGTGAGGTGATGATATTGGTTTATTGAGTTTTCCCAAGCTTTCCCATACCATTTCTCATGTGGCATGAATTTCCACTTGAGGTTTTCCAATCTATTAGATTGTTTGGGACTTGGCCCATACACTTCTATCCCAGTCCCCTTTACTCAACTTATTTTGTATAAAAGTGAATTGTTTGTTTGTGCAACCTCCACATACATCTGAAGATATACCCAGAACGTGATACGTATTTTTGAAACTGTACTCTATAATCATTCTGTGTGTTAAACAAAGCCGCGAGCTTTTCTTTTTATCAAAATAATTAAAAACTATTCTTCCCACACAGTATTCACGACAATGTCATCGCTTTGATATGACCGGGAATCGTCATAGATGGAGAATTAGAGATGGGAATCTAAAGGTTGTCATTAGGGAAGGTATTTTAAGACATTTTGTAATTATTTTCAAGTATACCAAAGGATATTCCAGGATTTTCACCAAATTCAGTCTAAATGAATTTTATAGTCAATATTTAAGTTGGACACCATCAGCTTTTAGACAAAAATTTGGTGAAAAAAAGATACAAATCGCTCAGATTGTAAGGGATAGTATAATGCTATTGTAAACTTGTTTCTCCTAGATTTGTTTTTTACTTTCTTTGCCGGTATTTGAAAATAAATATTGCTTATTGTTCTTCAAGCGAGAACTGTGCAATTGTGCAATTGCACGCCACTGAGTATTCCACGCTGTTTGGACATTTGCTTAACCAGCAGCTGTCGATTTGAAACAATCGATATAGTTATCTCAGTAGTCTATTGATTGTCAAAAAATTATCACTTGTTCCATAAAATGTCCATATTTTGAGACAGGTTTGTTGTTAATACTTTTCGATATACAGTATGCGAAAACTCTATCAAGTCCATTACATTTACAAAAGTACAACAAGGAAAATATAAGAAAAACTGCTTGAAAGAGAGAGAAGAATAATTGTGGGCGTATCTAGTTCATCCGAGGTTCTCATCCATTTAGCTCTCGTCATTCTTCCAGCCTCGGATGAACTAGATACGCCCACAATTATTCTTCTCTCTCTTTCAAGCAGTTTTTCCCATATTTTTCTTGTCGTACTTGTGTAAATGGAATGGACTCGATAGAGTTTTCGCATACTGTATATACATTTCGTATCTCTTAAGTGGGTATAACTTTAGTTACTCGAGTTTTGTTTTCGGGAAATAATTTTTTTGTTGTCGTTCAATGTAGCGTTTTTAGACTTGTGATGATAAGAAATCTTATAGTGATATGATACAAAAATCTATCGTTCTTAGAAAACGGCGAAGTAATTCTGATACATTTAGAACTGTTGATGTGTTGAATGTATAGGTAACTTATGAGAGAAAAAGCCAACAATATATTTTGAGCTGAACATCACTTGTAGATCTGTTGTCCCTTCTAATTGCAAACCAGAATAGCTGGTTAAATCCTTTTTTATAGATCATACCGACGCCATTTAAATTCAATGTTTGTCGGGGCATATAGCGCGAGAATTGGTTGTTTCTTCCTCAAGTGAAAGGTAATTATTTTTTTAAATATTTATCAAAAACATTGTGAAGCCTTATAAAAGTATTAAATATGTTATTCTCTATCTATTGGAAGCACGCTATACTAAATACTTAAAGTCGATTTACTTCAATTTAAATGAAATAAAGAATAATATTATGTATCTTTTAACGATGATAACAAGGAGCTTCACTGCATTGCGATTCTTTCCAGTTGAAAAAACAGGTGATAAACTACTTAACTTTGTGTCGTTAACCTTTATAATCTGTATTATCGTAAATAGTAATTGTATGTTTCTTATCTCCGTTTCCATTAAACAGTTGAGTACGAAAAAAATTTCAACAATATCGCCCACCTCTACATGTCGCAGTCGAGCAATCATTGCCTTAATGGTTCTAGCAACAAACACCTCTCGTAATGAACACTGGTGGCTCCATCTTTGTCTTCAGCTCGCGGAATAAAGACCGATAGAGGGAACCACCAACAGTCATTATAAAAGCAACATGTTTAATTATGAAGGTGCACTAAAATCGTGACTTTTGAAGTCAAATTCTACGGAGAAACTGCGATTGCCTCACGCCTTGGATGTTTTCTTCGAGACAATTCATTGTTGAAATGTTATTTGGGTAGGAAGTTAACGGAATTATACAGGTGCCTTACATTGTTCATTGGAAAACGTGCAGATCAGACAATGCGTTACATTTTAGTATTTTGAATTTTACAAATCAACTTGAACTATATTTTACAAAAAAAATTGAGTAATACCGGGTGTCCCAATTGTTCAAAATCATTTCCTGCAGAATCCATGCAAGCTTCAAAACGCGTTAAAAGTGTTGTTGGGCTGGCCCCGTCTGAATCATAGCTGGTGTAACGCTACGAGATGCTTCACAAATGCGTTCTGATCCTCTAAAATCATGAAATACTTCAACCTAGAATTGTAACTTGGGTATATATCAAATTGTGGTAGAATTTTTTTTTAATAAAATGACTACCAAAATAACACAAAATGCAGCTGTTTATTAAAAGATATGAATCGTGACTGATAGTATTTCGCCAAATATTGCGTCAACAAAAGTTTGCCAAATATTGTCTTGTTTACATTTCTACTGATATTCTACAATATATTATGATTTATAGCACATTTTTCTTATTATGTTATTAAATATTCCATTTTTTTGCTTTTCAGTTTATTGCTAGTAGTAACTTGTAATATCCATTTCAAATTGACTTAAATATAGTTACCAAAACAATTTTGTGACAAAACGCCCTAACTAAAAAAGTTTCATGTTCATAAAATGCGAATCTAAAATTCTAAATACTCTCAAATGCTCCCGAAGTAACCCAATATTACTAGGAAGTTCCTGCCAATTTATGATTATAATTTGTAGCCCAAACAATGTTTCAAATACTCTCGCTGAGACAAGCTATATAAACTTTATGGTTTTAAAAAGCAGCAATAACATAATTACCAAAGTTTTACGTGTTTAAAGTTGTTATTTTAGTAATTGTGTTCTGTAAAAATTACTTCACAAAATGTTAGTTTGCGGTTCCTAAAAGTTCCTAAAATTATGGTAAAACACAGTGATTACTTCAAAATTAAATCTCCACTCGTGTTTATTAATAAGATTATTTATAAATAATTTTGTTGGGAAGCTTTAACGGATTGAGAAAAAGTTATGAAATTCTAGGACAATGCATAGCGATGTATCACAAAATATAAATCAGTCAATAAATATATTAATCTACAATTCCTGAAACAGTTTTCGAATACCGATACCGAAATTATTCGTTTGTGTTATTATAAATTGAACAGTTAACAAATGTTTTACAGTGATTTGTACAAATCACGTAGGTTAAGAGGTTTTAAGGATTAACTAGCTCGGCGTTCAAAATTATTGCCTACTCTCAATCTTGATAGTAATCTTCAGTTAGCAGGGTTATTTTTCCAGTAACTGACTTCAATGTTTTGCTTCTAAAAGGTAATTCCCTGATTTTATCCTTTAAGGGATTCAATCGATTTTCTATACCGAGCGTAAATACGTCAAGGGACACTCTAGTATATTTTGAATGTGTGTTGATGGGTTTTGTTCAAATTTTGGTGCAAATTTTAAATTTTTCTACATCGTAAGTCAACGATTACATTCATAAAACTCACTTTTCTCAATTCAATTTATGTAAATTTGCATAAGAAGCCCAGTATTTTGATATGAGTTAAATTTGAATATATGCGGGGTGTATAAATGTGGTATATTTTAAGCAACCTGTAGCAACCTGTTCCAGCATCACCGATAGGAAGTGCCAAATGGTGCCAAAATTTAGTACCATGTTTTATGAACATTTTGTTTTTCCACTCACGTTATTATCTCTGTTATTTGAGAAGTGACACGATTTTAAACGTACCAACAGCACAGACGCATTCGTTGCCGGCCCGCTTTGCCTGACAGCCTCCTAGATCTTCTAGTTGCACCATGAGAAGAATTCGATGCAATTTCTTATCCTTTCTTGACTTACCTCATTAATTACATGCTATTTTCATCGAACGAGTTCATTTGGGATGTTTTCATCAGATAATTTCGGATATCCAATTTGGTGTTCTAGCTGAGCTTTGAAACGAATAGAGTTTAAAAAAATTGAGCATCTAAATGAATATCTGGGAGTAGCAGTGACAGATGAAAGCGATGGAGATGTGGAAAAAGACAAAAGGATAATGAAAGCCAGCAGAGCTTGGGAGTCCTAGAAAATATGATATAATCAAAATTATTAACAAAATCAACAAAGATCTTCGATTGTAAAACATTATCTCATTAGACTCCTAGAATTAGAGCATCCAAGGGAGAATTTCTCCAAAAAGTGGAAAGACTGTTGAGCATGATAAGGGATACTGGTCTCTTCACATTAACGGCACAACCAGGAGCACAAAAAGCCTAAAGGCTGAGAGTGGAAATTAATCCTTATCTCACGAATACTCTACAAAGCCGGGATTGACATAAACAGAGACATTAAGCGAGAGTTGTTGGGGCTTCGAAATTGGCATTAAAACATCATACAAGTATGATAACTATAATTATTTTTTTCGACTACTTGCTGTGAACTTGACAATTATTGCTTCTTCCATTGAACTGAGAAGTGTTTGATAATTTTTTCTACTATTAACCTAGGTCACTAATGGACTAATTCAAATATTTTGAGAATTCAGGGATAGTAGTTCAACAAAAACTTGTGCAACATAATTTTATATACCTAGGAGATTGTGTTTAACATATTTGCTGCTTGAAATTACCTATCAAGATGAAATTATTTAAATAAAAATACCATTAGTTCAAAATTCGCGCTCAACCAAAAATGACTGATGACATAACGAGTACGTTCATAATATATCGAAAGCTGACAGTATACGTGTCAGTCAGACGACGGGGTTAACGCTTCTTGTGGTGCGTTTGTGAATTATTTTCAATTTTTGTCTTAAATTAGTGGAAAATAGTATATTATTAAACGAGCAATTTATGATAGCCATAATTCACGATGGGTGACGTTTGCGTCACGAGCCGCAGGCGAGGGGCGCAAGTCACCCAAGTGAATTATGGCCATAAATTGCGAGTAGAATACTATACTTTGTCCACGACACTTAATTTATTTATTAATAAATGAAAGTCAGTAGCGATTTGGCATTTTACTAACCTCAAAATGTTGTGGCAGCTACTTCAAATAATTTGACATATATAGAGATGGGCGATACTGTAGAAAGTATCAATACAACGTACCGTTATAAATATATTGTTTTGAAATACTTAATATTAGAAAATATCGTTATGAAAAGTATCAATACTAAAAATTACAATATTTTATAGATACGATATATGTCAGAAACAAATTTCCTGAACAAAATACACAGATTTAATAGTTTATTCCATATTGTACCCCCATCTCTAGTCGGGAATTATGAACCATAATACACTACAGTGTATTATGAACCATAATTCACGACAGTTGATATATGGGTACCATATACCTTTAGTTAGGAGATGAAATATTGACTTATTATTAGGTGGTAGTGGACAAAATTGTATATACACCATGGTGGTGAAGACAATTTTATAATCCTCGCACCTTATTCCATTCGGAGCAAAGCCATTCACGAAATAATTTTGGTGCTCGGACAATAATAATAGTCTTCAACACCTTGGAGTATAATATACTATTTATTGATTAAAAATACTGAAAACTCGTTTCACAATAACATTTATTCGTCACTTATAATATTATTGTCTATTGGTATGATGCATAATAAATTGTATCATGTGTATTACAAGAATACATGGAGAGTGCGACTTTCGGTAACCTCGTGTTTTTTATGATCAATCAGCTGATCGACTAACAAATATAATGTCTAAATAAATTTGTGAATATCCAACAGAAATTGTCATATTTATGCTATACATATAATTTGTAGGAGTAGTTGTATATTATTTATATGTTTTTTTTATATTCTGAGCATATATTTATAGTTGTTCCGCATTCAGATTTCATTATTTGTTCAGATGGTGCTGACACGATGAATCGAAGTGATTGACGTCGCGTTTTTACCTGTCAGTGGCATTGTTTCAAAAAACACTTTTTACTATAGCTATTTGTTTGACGGAAATATTGCCGCTTTACGAGCATTACCTTTGGAATTAATGATACTTTTCATTGATTTGATGGTAGCTGATAAATGAATTGATTTGTTTTCATGTTTTCGCTTTGGACTTATCACAAGTCAAACAATTGTTTCGAAAGAGTGATTTTTCTTTTAAATTTAACTGAAAAGTATAACAATTTTTTTATATGAGATATCTTCTGGATGGATGATGAATAGTTGAAAAAATTGATTTAAACTTTCAATATATACAGGGTGAATCAAAACCAGTGGGATGGAGGTTTATAGCAAAACGGTGAAAGTTTTAAAATGTTCGTCACTTCAGTAGTTTGTACATTCATATATGAATGGCTGCATTTTAAAATTATTTGGAAATATGCAGGATGTTTCAAAAAAGTGTGGGGTACCAAAGTTATATTTTTTCTTACCGTACACTCTATACTCTAAATTCTACAAAAAAAAGTTACTCTTCTTTGATTCGTGTAACTCAATCGGTTATCGAGGTATTTGCTTCTAAAAAGTTCAATAAATTTTAATTTTTCCCTAAAAAAATTTATAATTCCTTAAATATGTAACAATAACAAATTTGTAAGCAAAAATAAAAAACTTCAAAGCCAATGCTCAAAGAGAAATTGTGAAAACATAAAAAATTATTGCGAACATCAAAATTTAAATTTAAACTTTGAATCTCGGAAACTAGCAATATTTGCATAAGGCATGTTGAGCGCAATCATCATATTTTGAGGTCTAGAATTTACAGTTCAGAGATTGGACATTCTTAATGAATCACCCTGTATATAAATTTCAATTTACCATACAATTTAGGAAAATTGTAAATTGCACGAAAAGTATAATACCTAGGTATAGCACACCCTTATACCATTCGATAGAGGATTTTTTTTTTAATGGGCATATCTAAAAGGGCATATTTTGATGGAAAAACATGTATCAATTCTCAATCCAGTGGTGTAAATTTGTAAGATTATGTCACTTTTCCCCTCCCAGTTCTTAGGTACGCTACTAGCGTTTCAAGCTATTTTTATTTTATTTTGTATTCCTCAATGGTTTTCACGTGAAAAACGCATAACCTTTACAGATCCAAAAATTGGTATAGTTACCAAGATATTTAATGTTTTCATTAAGTCTGCAACATCACTTATTAAATAAAAGTTCTACCACTCTGTAAATATTGCTATATCCTATATCCTAAACAAAATTTATATAATAAAAACTATCAATTTTTTACTACACAAACTGCAATTATATAATTATATAGACATATAGAAACATTAACAATTTATGGGTTGACTGCATCACATAGTGCTAGTTCTATGTTTCCCTGCATTTTATTGTTTTTAATTTTAATTTATTTGTTTTATTGTGTCAATAAACTGACCAGTTTCAGTTAAATAAAAAAAAGGATGTCCTAGTCTAAATTACAAAATGGCGCTAGTTTATTACTGCCGTAAATTTCTTTTTATCACCGAACAGATTTTCGTTCCCAACCAATTTTACTTGAGACAAAAACGATTCTGTGAATTTGGAACAAATCGTAATATTTATTTCACTTTTTAACATTGTGGGGGTCCATAGATGTTTCCAATAATTGCAAGAAGTCCATTAAAAAACAGAATTTATTTTTTAAAATGTGTGTTCCCCATACCCCCCTTTATTTTTGGGTGTATTTTAGCTACTGATTGATACATACACACGTGCCCTTGAAAAATTGATTATTTGGTAGTAATATTGGGATACTAAAGTATTGCTGTCAACACACAAACCACCCTAAAAAAATCCCAACCCTTACCCAAGTTTACTGTTTATCAATTATTATTGATTGAATGCAGTAAATCCAATTATGGGATAAATTACGATCGGAATGAAGAGTCAAAAGAATTCAAAAATATTAAATTTACAAAGAGATAAATTCACCCTCGCATCATTATCCCTATTTCCCTTGTATGTATTTCTCATGGCGGGATTGGCATTGGCAAACCCCACGAGGGATTTCTTTGTGCTGGTGTAACTGACCGTGTTGAATATAATTTAGTTTGAGCTTCGGTAGACTCCGATGACTCATCAAATTTTTTTATCAAATTCGCAAGCAATATCTGATTTTGTTGTAAGAATATTTGGAATAAGCCGAAAAGAAAATTGATTTGAAATTTTATTCATGAAAAATGTTGATTTAAAGTTTGAATCAATTTTTTAAATTTTAAACACTGGACAATGCTGACCTAAATTTGTACACTTAGATACCATATTTGACAAATAATACCAAAGTTACCAACTTAAAATACCAAAAATTACCAGAAAAACCAACATTACCTCGAATAATCACTCTTAACTCTATCTGCGCTGACACGCAAGTCGACAGGGTTATATCTCTCCCTGTTTATATTAATTGTGGGATGTTTAAGAGACAAAGCGAGAAGATTTTAAAAAGTGTAAAAAGTCGAATGCAGCGCATGAAAATCGTCGATCTGATGATGTGGTTGTGACAAGGGTTGCGACGTTGCAAGATTTCCTCATAATTTTCCTTTTTAATTATCGATGTTACTGCGCACGCGCATATTAAAAAATTATCCTGAAAACTTTACGATATTACCACAAAAATACTATAAAAATACAATAATACCAAACAAAATACCAAATAATCCCAAATATTACCAAATATTTTCAAATATTACCAAATATTTTCAAATAATACCATTTTTTTTTAAAATACCAAAATATTACCAAAAATACCACACTAGTGTACACCAAATACCATCAGCGGTTTCCCCCTCGGAGCTGGTTAACACACGGATTCAAAATGTACTTCCAGGCTGGATCTGCCTCCTTGTGCAGTCGACCAAAAACTGAACTCGATCGTGGACAGACTATTGCAGTCTTCAAAGAAGAAAAACACTGGACAATGTAGCTCTATTGAAAATGATTCCAGCTATGGAAGAATGAGACAGGAATGAATCGACCCTACTTTTGAAAGATAGGAACTAGTGATGAGCAAAGCAAGACCAAGACCAAGACCAAGACTCGAACAGTCTCGGTCTCCGTCTTGGTCTTGCTTAAATCTGTCTGGTCTCGGTCTTGGTCTTGGTCTTGTTCTTGCTGTATTTTGTTTGGTCTTGGTTTTAGTCTTGGTCTTGCCATAATTTCTTAACGAACATATTTCAAAACATTTTGTAAACATTTTATTTTTATGCAACAAACATTTTTAAACCTAAATTTAATATCTTTGAATTAAAAAAAGTTCATTAAGACATTATGTACTCTTCGAACATTTTTGTAGATCCTTTTTTTTTAAACAGTAATTTCTTTGTTTTTTCCGAGGTTTTTTCATGTATATCGTTAAAATCTAGTAAAGAAAACTGACAATTCGACATGCCAACTTATATTATTCCAAGAAAAGCATATGTTGACGCTGTTACAAATATTTTATCTCATATAGTTACTGTGAAAAATAATTTTTGGTTGAGTCTTGCGTATTTAGTCTTGGTCTTGCATAGTCGGTCTTGGTATTAGTCTTGTTCTTGTTCATTCTGTCTTGGTCTTGGTCTTGCGAGTCGAAGAATGGTTTTGGTCTCGGTCTTGCTTTTTCGCAAGACCAAGACCAATTTTGCTCATCACTAATAGGAACTGCTTCACAGACGGATTCAAAATGGACTTCCAAGGCTGGATCCGTCTCCTGGTGCTATCGACGAAAAACTGAACTCGATCTTGGACAGACTGTTGCAGTCGTTAAAGAAAAAATTTCCGCAATTGATCTGTGCGTTGAGTGGATGCTGGAGATCGGCCACAAGGGTGCAATCGATGCAGTTCTGATATGGATTATGAGTAACGAAGTATTGAACGAACTTGACAGAAAAGTATGTTATTGCCAGTTGATAGTCCAAGAGTTCCATCTGGAAATCCCTTAAAACCTGTCGAAAGAAGCATTTCGGACAGGCTTGAGGAGAGCCAAGGCTATCATTGAAAGACTCACAAATTCAAAGCCAAAGCCTAGCTGAATATGGACTGGAAGGAGACAACTGGAATTTTTACTGTATACTGCAATCAGAATAGGGCACGAATGTGAGTTCGTGAAGCACGTCTGTACCGTGTAGTTGCTGAACGAGTCAAATTACAGATCCCAGTAGATGTGCGCTTTGGGGATGTTGATTGATCCAGTTTCGCCACAAATTAACAATTTCCTTGGAAATTTTGAACTTGAAGGGGTAATTTGATTTGGATTTAGACATGCTCAAGAGCGCAAATTCAGTATTTTGACAGTGCAAGTTTCTGCAACTAACAGAAACTCAAAAAAACCTACTTGTCCTTATTAGAAGCTCAAGTCGTTTCTGATGGTAAGTTTATGAGTAACATATTTTTGGTGTTCTGCCTACTGGCATCTCACCATATCCCTTACTCCCAATTCTTCTATATAATACCTCGACTCAATCCCTACGATGATTCTAAATATTTTCATTATTCTTTTCTTAGTGGATATTTCGACCTGGGTTCCTATTCGGTACACATCTTTCACACACTCTGATCCTGTTATTCAAGTAGGCGAAGTTTTCCCATGTAAAGTTTGCCAGTCTCTATCAATTTGTAGATCATCTTCGTTCTTCATTTTTTCTATCAATTCCTTCTTCTTCTCTCTTCTTGGTGGACAGTTTGATAATTATTTGTTGAATCCTTCTTCGATTACTACAATTTCTCTATCCACTCGATTGATTTGATTGCAAAAACCAAAGGACACCATCACCTTTTTGTTGCACTGCATTAACAACATATCAAATTTAAATGCGAAAATGCGATACGACGGCAATACCGGTATAAACAATCAATTGAAAGTGAGATAAATTTAATTAGTATTAAATTTCCTTTCCCATAGAATTTCAGTTATTGACAGTGCATTGTGATCTGACCGGTTAGCGTGTGAATAGCCACTTCTAACCGGCAAACTTGATCGCGCTGTATAAACACTCGTCCCTGCGTCGTGCTAATATTGACCAATAGGCGGGTGTAATATAATATGGGCGATTGTTGGCCAAAAAGTAGACGGTTTTGACATTCCCATATTTTAATTACAGTAAAAAAGAAGTGAAATGCTCTCGACAAAGTTGGAATTTTTTTAAACTTATCTTTATAAGTGGATGGAAAATGTCACAATCGTTTCAATATATTCGATCTATCTCTCTAGCTTTATAGCCAATTAAAAGTTTACCAATAGTTACTTTTTGAACATTCTACATGATGTGTTTGTCTGCACTATTCTGAAGTTGAAAGTTGTATAGTTTGTATAATCTCAGTAACTGAGATTGTATAATCTATACACAACAGATTGTGCAAATCAAATATATTAGAATGGCAGTTTAGATGGGCGCCTTCAACTGGCTCCCGAGAATATTCCCTCTAAAAAAGAATATATCTACAAAATTACTCTAAACAATAACAACTACTGCTTACCGGAAGGCTTACGAGGGAAAATTAAGAAAACAGGCGAAGTAGGATACAAGCTATTGCACGCGAATCTCCAAATAGAGTTCCTACCAGAGTTTAGTAATAGCGAAACACAAGGATTCTGTACATTCTGTAAATATTGTACACAGAATTAATCCGATTTTCGATACTATTCCTTCAGACTATATAAAGTAAGTTTGAGAAGCGTCGTTTGAGCTGCAGAGATTGTTTACCTAGAGTTGATATCTAAATGTTTTCTTCGCGTAGCACAACATGTATACCGCGTCAGCTGGGGGATATTAATCTGGCACCGGGCCAGCGATCATCGAAGTTCCGGTTGGTCGGTAATTTCTTTTTGCTGTACGTGCCCATCGAGGGTATTTTGTTAGTAGGGGTTTATTGTCTGTCGACGCTACGCCTTTGGTAACGAGGAAGGATCTAAATTCGGTGTGAAATTGATGGAATTCTTCCGGAAAGGGTAATAAGATTTTTAATCAAAAGGAGTTTTATTATGTTATTGGAAATGGTGAAAAGCTTTCATTGCGAGATTTCTTTGTATTTTCTTCAATTAGAGAAAATCATTCAAAAAAATATTACTAAATATATTAAACAAAAACAATGCCACACAAATAAACGGTAGCACCAGTTCATCGTCACACGACTCCGCTCCGGGCACACCAGAATATCACAAGAACAGAGATTGACTCGGAAGAAGGGTTAGGCCAGGTTGCCAAACCTAGGAGCCGGACAGATCAGCCAAGTTGGAGGGAAATTTTGTGGAAAAGGCCGGTCACCCTACATTAATGAGGATTTTGTGTCTAGGTATTAATAGGTAGTTTTTTATAGTATTACCATAAATCTTGTTAAATTCTAATGAAATATAAATAATGCCAAGTCAGTCCAAGTACTTTTTAATAAATCAGTGTATCATCAATCAAATGCAATTCTAGATAAACATAGATACACTTTTTCAAATTTTTCTTTCCAATGAAAGGCAATTGCATAAATTATTCATATTTTTGGTTGAAAGGAACCTGCTTCAAAAGATCAGTTTCTTTCAAAATACAGTGGTAAAAGTCCTTATAATTTAAATATTTTAAATTAAATTCTACAACCAACATATTGTAGTGTCAACTGTTGCAATTTTTTGACCATTGCTAGACTATCAAGAAAAAAACTCTTTTTAACGTTTGCGTCTTCTTTGATCTCCTCCCTTTCATCCTTATATTCATTATATTTCTCTTCAGTTCTATTCGATAAGTAGTTTTTCCGTACTATTTCTTTTGTTTTCTTTGATTTTCCATTTCTATCGTCCATCATGAAGTTTATTTCATATTATTTTTTTCTACGTATTCCATACACTTTTTTTGCTATACATATATATCCTTTATACTTCCGTTTTCTGCTTCATTATAATCAAGTTTTTTGGTTATTTCCGGTTCGTATTTCCGTGCAATTGCTACATCTCTCAATTTATAGGTTTTTATAGATTTATGCTGGTTCTCTTTTAACTCTTGTGTCTTTTATTGTATCTTGATAATGTCTTTCTACTACTATGTAATATTTGATAAACATCCGGTCGTTAAACCATCTATGTACTATTCGAAACAAACTATAAGAACTTTTGAATGGTAGTATCATCAGTATTAATGCACTGTGTATTTAACAAAAAGAAACTTTGAAAGACAAAATTTATACGCCACTCGCTAGTGCTTTTTGTTTCGGCCCATTGGTCTAAACTCTAAACTGATTGAGTATTGAACTTTTACAACGGTTTCCGTTTTCCGAAACTAATTTCACAGTTTATTTTGTAAAAAACATTCCAGACATTCCGAAAGTCCAAGACTTGAAAAATTCCATCGACTTGCAGTTAAATTCCGGAGTTATGTTATCAATAACCGAGCTAGTAAGAGCGAACAGATGGAAACGACCGAAAAAAAACACATGCAATATCGAAGTTTGAAATACTTCTTCCTTTGCAGGAAATATTATTTTCTTGCAGAGAAAAGCGGGGAAGAATTATTTTCTTTTGGACTTTTGAAATAGGTACTCATATTTCGCATTAATTTCAAAATAGACCGGAAAAGGGAGAGGAAACCTATTGAACTGATAGTGTTAATACTACATACAGGGTTTTTCACGGCGATAAGACCGTTGAACGTTTCTCAAAAATTACACAACATAGAATTATCAAATTTTGTATTAGGAGCTTTTTCGACCATACGAATATATGCAAATTATTATTATTTTGACATTTTGCATCTCATGGAATACTGAAAGGAAACTTTCCATTCCAAAATCCGGCAATTTTTTTCAATAGGTAAGTTTATTTTGGTATCTTTTTGTCCCCCCCCCAAGGATGTGCCGCCATCCAACTCCTTCTAAGGTCCACACCTCCAAAGTTTCATTATCGGATTTGACACACACTCTTCAAAATTCAATTTACTTCAAGTGGCGGGCGGCCTCAAATTGGACGCTAACTACCTGTAGCCCAGAAGAGACACCCTTAAATTGGACGCTGCCGGAAGGATTATGTCCTTTGAGAATTCAGCTTATATTTGATCAACCGGGTTTGGGCCTGGGTTTTCTTGTCTTTTTTTAGTTTTCTTCTTCTTATTTTCTGATATTTTTATACATAGTTACACTTTGATCAACCGGGTTTGGGCCTGGGTTTTCTTGTTTTTTTTTAGTTTTCTATTTCTTATTTTCTGATATTGTTATACATAGTTACACTTTTATCAACCGGGTTTGGGCCTGGATTATCTTTTCTTTTTTTAGTTTTCTATTTATTTTTTTCTGATATTTTTATACATAGTTACACTTTTATCAACCGGGTGTGGGCCTGGGTTTTCTTGTTTTTTTTTTTTAGTTTTCTATTTCTTATTTTCTGATATTTTTATACATAGTTACACTTTGATAAACCGGGTTTGGGTCTGGGTTTTTTTTTTAGTTTTCTATTTCTTATTTCCTGATATTTTTATACATAGTTACACTTTGATCTGTGTCAGTTGTCCGTGTCATTTTGGGTCAACAACAAAATAATACAGGTAGAAGGATTAGTGAAGGTACCTAGCGTCGAATTTAAGGGTCTACAAGCAGGTACATAAAGTGAGAAAAAGATTAAGTGAAATTTTAGCGTCGAATTTATGCACGCCCCAAGTGGCTGCCATTATTTTCAAATTAATTAGCCAACAATGTATCTCCTTAACTGTATCTGACTGTTGTATGAAACTTTTATATTGATTTTATTCTGTTTCAAAAATTTTTATGGAATTTTTATTCGCCAGTTGCCAACAGTCCGATTTACGTTAAAACATTTTTAACATGTCGAATTTCTGTAAATTTTTGGTAACGTTTGAAATTGTACCGCGTGTTTACATTGAATTGCGATCCATTCCAGCGTATCATCAACATTTAATGGGAATTATATCGCAACGACAACCATATTTTAGTTAACAAAAGAAACATGTGTTCTTTTGCTCCGGTACAAGTATCTGCAATGTTCAATGGCCCATTCTTCGAATTTAAATGGTCGTTTCAATAATCAGCGGTATTTATGAATGCGTTCTCTTCGATGACCATTTTCGTCGCGCCTTATATTCTTAACTACACCAAGAACGTACAACAGACATTTTCGTTAAGGATTTTCAGTAAAAACTTAACACAATTAAATTGTTTTTTTTTTCAAGTTGTTTGTCCTTGTTTAGCTCGAGGAGATCCAACAAAAGTCAACTTCTCCAACTATTAATCTGATCACAATATTTTTTAAGAGCATTCGACATGAAAAATTAACTTCTAAAATACAAAATCGAGTTCAATAAGCACAGTTTACTGAAACGCAAAAAAGTAATTGTTTCATACAACAATTTAATAATATTAATTCGTTGTTTCGTTCTAAGTAATTTTCAATTTTGGAGTCGGTGCCAAGAAGAGATCTAGTTATTTATACCTTCCTACTACGAGTGTTTACATTTGAAATTGCCGAATTCTGTATAATAATAATAATAATAATAATAACTGTATTTGTTTTAGTCAGCAATCTTCAACAATGAGTTTACATTTAAAATTGTCGAATTCCGACGAATTATGCGACGCCACGTGAAGACAGACATTAACTTTGAAGCAAAATCAAATAAAAATCACATAATAATCGATAGATTTCTTTTTAATACAACTTAAGGAGTATTTTAGTCTTGCTGGTGGTGAGACTGTATGGCTATATTTTTTACAAAATAATTCTACATCATTATTGAACAACATTGTAGACACTTATACACAATCTCTCTTTAATGCTTATGCTGAAAAGATGACCCAATCTTCATATCCTTTTGTTTATAAACATTTATCCACATAATATGATGCCGGGACATTCTATCTAAATACTTTAGCTCCAATTTATATTTGCCGTGTAATTGCTCAATTGCGAACGTGTAGTGAAGAATCGTTAAGGATAACCTCACGTGGTATTCTGTATTCTGTGTCAACTGTGGATATCTGTACAATCTGCAATCTACAAGTTGCTGAATCTCTTACTTATATATTGCTTGAATGCCCAATATATAGTGGTGTTCGGGACACGCATTTTTTTTTTCAAATTTAAGTAGGTAATTTAAATGATTTGGTGCTACTTCTGGATTCTCATGATTTAAATAGACAAAAAAAACTAGTTTATAGTATTCTTAGTATGTTAAAATTGCGTGCTTTCATAATGAACGAATAATTCACCTATTTAATCATAATATTGTATAGCCGTACTTCTTGTGAAAATATGTAATTCTTATACACAATAAATCATCTATCTATCTATCTATTTCTCAATTATATTTAAAGGTATTATAAATATTACATTATTGAATTTGTTTCCACCTGTATTTGTTTTAGTCAGCAATCTTGGAACGATGGGATTACATTTTGAATTGCCGAATTCCGACGAATTATGCGACACCACGTAAAGACAGACATTAACTTAAAAACAAAATCAATTAAAAATCACATAATGATCAATAATTCCTCAATTATATTTAAAGGTATAACAAATCAGTATTAAATTGTTGATTCAGCTTCCGTATTTGTTTTAGTCAGCAATCTTTGAACAATGAGTTTACATTTGGAATTGGCGAATTCCGACGAGTTTGCGACGCCCCGTGAAGACAGACATTAACTTTGCAACAAAATCAATTAAAAATCATATAATCATCAATAAGTTCTCAATAATATTTAACGTTACAACAAATCAGTATTAAATTTGCTATCAATTCTGATGAGTTGTGTGCCATAACTTGAAGACAGACATTCACTTTCAAACAAAATCAATGGTTTTCGCAGTCTAATTTCAATTTCCATTCATCGAAAACCTAGTTTTTTTTTAAATAAAAACCAAATAAATCATTTTAGCTATTCACAGACCATAAACAAATTTCATATTACAAGTATGTAATTAGTCACAACTAATGGAATTTATATCAGGTCTAATTCATTTTGTATCTCATACTTTTTATCTAAATTACCATTATTATCTTAAATTTTTCTTTGGCTGCTTTTAAAATATAATCAGACAATAGACACCTAGAAATTTCCCAGTAATTTTTGAAGTCAAATGTCAAAGCAAAGCTATTGTTTTATAAACAATACTTACTCTAGAAATTGGAAAGATGGAAATTACTTGATTAATAATTGTTTCAAATTATGGGAATAAAACGAAATGAGAAATACTTCAAACCCGAATTCTAACAAAGCTAGTCCCCAATGCATAGTGTGTCACATCTTTATTTTCAACACAATATCTTGATCTTGAAAGGAATTGGACAATATATACATGAAATACCATTTTCCGAGTGTATATTTTTGTGTTTCTACAGTGCATCAAAGCTTTGCGCTTGAGGAGATTTGAATTAATGTACAAATTTTCTTTTGTTTTGGATACAATCAACAGTGGAAGAAGCTATGATCTGACTGAAGGAAATATCTTACAAAGTATTAGTATTGGACCTTTTTGACTTTCCCGGATGCCGGTCCTATCGACAGCTAAGTCTGTTTCTCTTGGGTTCTTTGTGTTTCTCAGGCTTAGCTCCATTCGACCCATAATGTTACAACAAGTCGTTGTATCAGTTTGTACAGACTGTACAGGTTCTTCAATGGTTGTATGTTGTATTTATCGCCTAGACTGTCTTCTGCGGTCTAATGCATTCTGACAGTATATGTTTGGCCGTGTCTGTCTCTTAACCACATTTATTCATTCATTCGTTTGGGTTGTGCCCAACAGCCCAGGCTCTTAAACTGAATCTTTGTACCATTTACGATGTTATCTACTTCCAATCCAGTGTCTTCTATATAATTTGACTGGAGGAATTTCAGTAGTTGTTATGGTTGTATTATTTCCTCTCTAAAGTACTTCCGTTTGAGTCCTTGTAAGTTCTCACAGAAGCAGAGGATGTGAGGAGGTATTTCAACGTAGAGTTCATATTATATTCACATAGGTGCACTAGCTTTGTCCATTTTGTGCAGATGCTTCCTAAGATTACAGCGTCGTCACCAGGTCGGTAACTGTCTTCAAAAGCTTGGTTAAGAGTTCCTCCAGTGAACTGTTTATATGGAGGTGTCCATGTGTCAACATCCATTTCAGTTGGTGTGCTTTACCTAGCCCGTTCTCGATCTCTCAATTTAGTTGGGAAGCTTAATAGGGTCTTCCGGACCGAAAGGTCTGGGTCCAACCATGATATACTGTGAGCCCAATAACATAAACAGTTATTAATGCCGCATTGTTATTAAACAGTTCTTGGGAAACTTGCACTTGGACATCACTCATTTACAAACAACTTGATTGGGGATCAACATAATATTAATTTTTTTTGTATTTGCCATTTCAAGATTAGTTCATCTGAGACAAAGCTGAACAATAATGGAAAAGGTTCGGTTTTTATTTCCAAAAAGTATTGACGGTTCCCCCCAAAAATGTTACTTCAGGTAAAGTGTTTATTGGTGTTTTGAAATAATTAAAAGATAACTCCCTTCAGGGATAATTTCTGGTACGTTCCTGCATCAAGTTGGTTTTAGGCAGCTTTCAACCAACGTCAATATCAAATTCAAATTCCCATTTTCCCAGCTGAAGTTTGAAATACTTTTCTCTCGACTTTTCCAAATTTCAAACGAACATTTCCAGTTGGAATTCCAGCTCGTTAACTTGAACGTCATATTTTACAGGTTTTATTCGTTGATCCACGAACACCGATGTTGATTGTGTTAAGACGGTCAATTATCGGCAAACGCGTGACATGGAGTAATCTCGACACGATCGGTCGTCAAACGAGTACTCTCGCTTAATACTCACTCCTACCGTCATATACAGACACACATACACCACCACTTACCGCACCCAACGCCCAAAACCAACATAGAAATACAGAGAATTGACCATAAATCTAATTAGGTGACCCCGCAAACGAAATAACCTGTCAAGTCCCAGTAATAAATAATACTCATCACGGCCAAAACACCTGGTCTAAAACAAACTAACTAATACAGCGGCGGAGGCATGGATAATGGAGATTAAAGGATTTTCAATCATTAGAAAGTTTTGCAGATAATTAACAATATACAATCAGTTACCAAAGCAAAATTTTGACAGATTAAGATTGGACTTTTTTATGTTTGGCTCGATGATGATTTATCAATAAAAACTTTAAGAAAATTCATCTCACATTGGAAATATATTGTTAACGTATACGTTTAAGACACCCTGTGGCAAAATACAATCTTTATATGTTACTGAAAACCCTCTTGGCAGCTTAGTTTATTTCCTACGCATTGTTTTTTATATACATTCTCCTTAACGTTTTCATCATTTGTATCTTCCCTGATTTTTACTACAATAGGGTACAAGCATAAATTTTGCTATTGGTGGGAATTGACGCTTTATCAGGTCTCCTAACACCTTGCATGCCTATTTTTTCAAAAAAATATAAACTTTACTTTTAAAACGACTTTGAAAATCATATAATTTGAAAGTCCGCCAAAACGCGCTTTACATCATAAAGATGGCGGCCCCATGGTGTGACGTCATTTATTTACATTCTTATTCGTGTATCACGCTCTGAGTTTTTGTGACCTACTTTGTTTCTGAAAGCTTTAAAAATGAATAAAGCCGAAAAACAAACTTTGTATTCCAAGTATTGCATTGTTCCAGTGTGTAAATCAACGTCTATTAAAACTCCAGACAACATATTTGTTACTTTACCTGGTGGCGCAAGCAAAAGAGGAGGGCATTACTTTCGTTTGTGAAGACCATTTTAATGTAAATACCTACTTCTATGCTGGTAATTTTTATTCTTAAATAGTTTGAGGTTATGTTATGTCTAGGAATCAACCATAAAAACATTATTTTCTTACGACCACACATCGAAATATGGTTGTTATATAAAATATAAATAAAACATAGTTTAAATCGTACTTACGATAATGCTTTAAATTCTTCTATTTCCTCTGCATTAAAGCAGCTGTTCGACTTCATAAATTCAAGCAGCATAAATGAGTCTACTTTGGGCAAGTTATCAGTTTGTGCTTTCACAAAACCTTGCTAGCCATATCTTTACTCACAAAATATGAAGGAATCGTCACTGAACACTGAACTAGTAAATAAAATATATCCTTCCAAAAGTTTTAAAATATCGAATATTTCTGACCACTTTACGTTGACTTTTAGAAATAAAAAAAGCACACACAAACACGTAATGGTCTCAAACAAACATGTAAATGATATTTTCACGTCGATGAAGCAATTAATAGTTGACTAAAATACAATATAAACACTCAACTACACATAACCTAATGCAATACCGGCCATATTGACATAAGTAAACACATGAGATATGACATCACACGTATCATCGGTAGCGTTCGGAAATCCTCGGGTAGTGGTCGGAAAGTGCATTGAAATTTGAAATTTATTTTAAAATTTGGGAGTAATTTCCAATGGAAACTGGTTTATTTCCTATTGTTAGTAATTTTTGATATCATATTTACTATTGTAAATTAATATCCAAGCAAAATATGAAATATGCGTGTACTCTATTATTACTAGTAGGTACCACAAATGTGCAGCTAACATTTTGGCGAAATGTAGTCAAATTTGGTTACCAATATTGAAAGTTTGCAATAATCAATCACCTTCGTAATAAGAATGGTTTTATATGTGTTTCTCTAGGTTTTTTCATGATTTATTTTTGGAATTGTTGTTAATCAACACACTTTAAAAACATAAAACCACAAAAACTGATGAAAACAAAAGAAAAGCCAATCATCTCACGTAAAAGTAACCATTAACGCCTAATTTTAATCCACTATCTCTATTTTTTTCATCTTACATGGATGGTGAGCAATGTCAAGTGATATTTTCTGTGTTAACTGTGGGATCAGACCTCGGATCAGACCAGAAGCAATTCAGCAAAGTTAGCTGAACGTCGTAATAGCCTTTTCGCCTGTTTTTGACCTGGTTCAGGTCCCATCAAAGCTATTTTCAGGGAATAGGCTTTTAAAGTTTGACAACAATTGTTTGCAATCTTAAACTTCAGAAAATTATCGATTGTCTAGTTTTTTAAGTGTCAGATAGCGACATAACTAAATTCTGAGCTACTTTATTTCCAAAAAACACTTAGACAATGTTTTCAATTCGTAAAATGTCTGTTTTTGTGAAGGTTGACGAAAAATATAGTTTTGTATATTTGTTTTTAAAATAACCCAGATTGAAGAATTCCATGCTGCGCCAATGGTGGAACGAAAAAAAAAACCTCGTGGTGGACCGCCTGCCTATCACATTCCAGCGGGAAAGGGAAAAATAACAAATAAAAGTGACTTGGAAGAGAATCAATCATATCAATTCTATCATTAATACGTCCCCGGGTGGTTGAACATTTTTCTTAATGCAATTTATTTGTTTAATGTTCCTATTTATTACTGTGTAATTTCATTTTTTATCGATGTACGTTATAAATACATTCTACATGGACGCTGTCTGCTTAAAGCATTGTAGATTTTAATACAATTAATATTTTTAGCCATCAAATTAATTAATCCGATTTCTTCGGATTTTTTAACTTCATTTTGGAAAAATAATAGCATAAGACAACTGATGCGTCTCGGTTTTTGAAAGCACACTTCACACTCCAAACTCCAACATCAAATAACAATAATGCAACTCGTTGAATTTATACAAATTTATGGAATGAATACTACTACAGGCTTCTCAGATACACAACTTGAGCATTAAAATGTTATTAGGAACATACACTAAATGATAAGAAAATAGAGGAATGAAACCGTTATGGTATTTGTTCCTTTTTAGTCGGAAATTTGGCGGTCTGCCGAGGAAGAAAGTGATATGTTAATATTACGACCTTTCGAATGATAATAATGGAATATTATGAATATACGGAATGCATTTCATTCTCAAGGTCGTAGCACCGGCTCCTGAAGGTAATGAAAATATTGGTGTTTTTGTCGGTGTATTCGCGCAGAGCAACTACACAATTGCTCTTTAAAAATGAAACTTGGTTATTTGGGGTATTATGTCCCTAATTAAAAATATATTCACCGCCAATCATTTTTCTAAATTTTCGAATGGATTCCAGAACAGCTTAAATCACTCGAGATTTTATGCTGATATCTTTTTCAGTTAATTTGATTTTTTTAAAGCGGCAAGTCTAATCAAAATGAAAAATTCAAGGTAATATCAAAAGTAAATATGAAGAAAATGTTCCTAAAGAATTAGTGATTTTAAATATTGAGAATTGAAAATGGCGGCCGTGCAAACTGACTTCATAATTTTTTCTTTTTGAATCGTTGTTCATTTTATAAAAATTAACAATTTTGAGATGTTGATTATTGTAACCGATAGAGTAAGAGTTGTAGTTGAATATAAGCAGAATTTGGTAGTGGGTTATATACTCACCAATCGTAGGATTATTTATAATAGTATATGGTTCAGCTTACCTAAAACAAAGAGAAAAATAATGAAAATATAATATTAAAACAAACAGATGATGCTGTCAAAATACCAAAATTGAAAGGACTAAATTTCAAACAAAAAATGTAATAAGCAGTTTTTTGGTGAGTCTATACTTTTTGAGTTATCCACTCAAAAACGTATTTTCAAAAAGGATTTCGCTAATAATTTGAAAGCTACGCGTTTCATTACTACCCCTAAAGATAGATAATAGTTTTTTTTT
>CAJUYH010004882.1:0-25337 GCA_910591685.1 Galerucella tenella | reverse complement strand
TTTAATAAAAAATATAGAAATACTTACAATAGATCAAGTATATGGGATATGAAGGTTTTTATAATGCAAAGTAAGAGTTTTCGAGACGATAGCTTGTCGTTTAAGGATTTACCGTGGAAAAAGAAACAACCACGAGTATTGTAGAAAATAGTTACAGTTTTCAAAAGAAGGAATCTACAATTTTAGGTGGTTTCTCAAGAGCCACATCATCATCTGAAAATTCTTGAACTAATATTATTTTCTATGGATGGAATTTGATAACAGTAAAATTCTCATAACAGATGTTTTCAAAATATCAAGTTCTTTGGATATTTGACTAGAACCGTCCTTTAACAGGGAACGTACATCTATAAACATTTATTTTTCCGTTAATACAGTTGTTTTGCACCCTGATCTGCACCCTGATCTTCCGCTGAACCAGTTTTCTTCTTAAACTTTTCCACTAATTCACTGACAGTACCCACGTAACACAATAAGCATCGAAGTAGATACTTTTGTGTCACACTTGGAGCTAATAGGCAATTAAAACCGTCCACTAAAGATTCTACATGTAGCATGTATCACGTAATCGCTGCCTAAAGGGAGCGCACGGTTTGGCCTTAAAGTAAATTTGAAAGCTTATTAGCAATTCAACCTGTAGGCCTGAATAGCCATAAATTGGCACCAAAAGAGCATTTTATAGGATTTGATTGCCAACATTGGCTGTTAGAGTGATATAAGGAAGCAGTCGTTCAGTTCAGATATGGCTTTCTACGCTTTGAATGATCATGCGCAGTTAAACATTTCTCGTGAGAATGTAATGAAGTTTTGTTTTGGATAAATATTAGATTGATATTGGAAATTTATGCCAACAGTTATGTAAGTGCTCACAAAAACAAACATCGTCAACTGTGATGGCAGATCTTTCCTTCAATATATTATATTATGACAATTATTATTGTTTTTGAAACTGGAAAATATCATTGTGAACCATTAGAAATCTCTGCAAACCTTACTTTTCTGTAAAATGTGGATGAAATACTTCCTGAAAACAGAGGGGCCAATGATAACTGTGAGCAAAATATACTTTAAAAATCAAATTTTTTCATTATGAATTACGGTGTTGTCATATAAAATTTTTTGTATCCCAGTTTGAAAACAAATAATGTTCTGAACCAGATTATTTGCATATTCCATATATAAAAATAGTATCATATACCTATCAATATATAAATATAAAAACTATGGCAACATTGCTCAATATCGTGAACAAACGGTTCGGCCATGTCTTTATTGTATCCAATAATGGAATTAAAAACTAGATAGAGTTGAAATAATACCCTTCTTGGTGTGCGTCATCGATTGTGACGTATATCCGGGTTTTCGGCATGTCGTTTATTTTATTTGCCATTTTGACATATAGCTAACCTTAAATTTGATAAATAAAATCATCAGGATCGTATTCAGCCAAATTCGAAAAGGCTATGCAATTAATAATTACCAGCTTCTTTTTATAACTGAAAATACTTGAGAACTTTCAAAATACTAATGTTTTTCTGTGTATCCATGCATATTTTTGTATTATTTAAATAAATAAAACAATAATATTAATATTCACTTTTCATGAATAATAATCGACCGTAAACAACAAAGTACAGACCTGTCGAGAACTGTCAGTGTGACAGTAGAGAAAGACGTAAGACGCGTAATCTAAACATCCACCGATCAAATTTTTGTAAGTCAAAGATTAGGGTTGACTTTCGTAATACATTCAAACGGTTCATTATTGTGATATTTTGATTAGGATTAATCACAGACCTGCCTTTTTTCTCATTTCCTGCTACGTAATGTGTTAGAAGGACATTAACAATCGATGACGCACACCAAGAAGGGTATTATTTCAATTATAGCTGTTTGTGTATTGCTTTGTGAAAGCTTTCAGAATTATAAAGTTGAAAAAAAAGAAGATTATTGTGAGGTTATGTTTTAAGTAATAGATTGTTTTATAGGTCATATTTTATAATTGCTACTTAGTTGCAATATTTAGTCTTAAACAAGATAAGACGTCTTTTAAGGAAGGCTGAAATTATTGTATAAAATATTGCTTAGAATATGCTGAACTTTCTCATTTTTTCTGAATTATATGCTTCGATCTAGCATTATTTGCTTGGTAAATGAAATGTGTTACTTGGGTAGACCTTGTCATGGGATTTCGGTACAAATTATTGAAGATTTTTGTTGATTTCTACGCATATCACATTATCACCTTATACGTATACACCGTCACATTTTCGCATATTTAAACCCCAATCTTGCAATATTAGATTCAATTCCTCTGGCTCAAATGTATATCCTTCAGCATCGCAAAAAGTAGAAAATTGTCGCCAGATTGATGATTGAGTAGCAACTGTATTTGTTAGTGTTTAATAATTTGACACCGCGATACCTAATTGATTGAAAAATGAATGAGTGAGAAAACCACTATAGTCCTGTAACTGAACACCTGAAGATATCGGTAGCTCCTGAAAAGTCGCTGAAGGCTCCACTTTGGGCTTAATTTGTAGGTCACGGCAGGTGTTTTTAAATAAGAAAAAACTTTCAGCTGCTGCTCTGCCTGTAGGAATTCTGCTGACTATGCACTAACTTGTAAGCGGGCGGACAAATTGTTCCATAACATAAAAAAATTGACATTTTCCGATGATTCAAAGTTCATCACAATGGGAAAACCCATAGCTATTATTCCATGTGACTTGCAGCTCGTTCGTACTTCACAAAAATATTTAGAAAAGCGGTCAAAGTTTTTTTCCACAAGATTTTGAGACTTTCATCGATTTGTTCATATTTTTTGAAGAAATAGTCCTTCATCCTGATTTTTTTTAATGGAACCTTAGGAGGTCTTGAATGATCTCTGAAATTCTTTTTTTCTACTACCCACTTTCTCGCACGCATTTTAGCTTTGAAAGTGTCACTAGTGCGGGAAAGTAAAATTATGCAAATTTTGACCTTATTAGATAGTTTTTTACTTCGGAAGTCATAACTATTCTCACACCAGGTGAATAAATAGTCCATCAAATAAAATCAACATGTTTTCTAGGTTTTTGTTACATTTTTAATTTTCTGAAAATATAAAATAATGAAAATATTTTGCTATAACCTTGTACATTCTTTAAAGTAGTGTCACAAAACAACTGTCAAACCACCCGGGTTTGATATAAGAAAAATATATCAAATGAAATTCTTCCATCTACAAATGACTTAAAATTGTTGCCGTCAGCTTCATCGTCATCTTTATGTGACCTGCAAACGATGCCATCCTCATCAACGTCATTCACTCACCAGTTAACACCAAATAACTCCACTGGACCGCCAATTTTAAGTAATTCACAGAATACAACAAATTGTGTTTCTAATAATAATTGATAATAATAATGGTTTTTGGTTTAAGTTTTTTATATGTATGTTAAAATGAAATAAATTTTGAAAAATGGGTTGATATACTTTTTTGGATATACGGTCGTAGAAAAAATAATGTTCCTAACTCATGCGTAAAGTGTCTTTCCCGCCCTTGACCGCTTGCCCGAACTCCGCTTCGCGTCGTTCGGGTCAACTGCAATCGCGTGCGGGAAAGTATCACTTTCGGCACTTGTTAGGAAAATAACTATTTAATATCTCTCTTGCGTTTTGATAAAAAATTGATTTGTTTAGTTATTTATTTAAAAAAAACTCCGGTTTTCACCGGTGTTATCAATTTCCCTGATTTCTGGAAAATAATTGGATTTTATTGAAAATCAAAAAGTACATTTGGAAACTAGATACTTTAAGCTTTAAAATAATGTGCAGTGAAAAGCAATATATAGGATGATACATTTTTGAATCGCGCTTGTTCCACAGATTGTACAGAACTCCGAAAACGGCTGAAAAATGTGAATAAACAATACAATTTTTCATTAAAACGCAAAAAAGATATCAAAAAAGAATTTATGAGATCATTCAAGACCTCCTAAGGTTCCATTATTAGAAAAAAATTAGGATTGAAGACTATTTTTTGAAAACATGAACAAATTAATAAAATAGTCTCAAAATCTTGTGGAAAAAAACTTTTTAAAATATTTTTGGCAAGTACGAACGAGCTGCAACTAACATGGAATGATAGCTACGGGAGTTATGGAACAATTCGTCCGCCCGCTTACAAGTTAATGCATAGACAGCACAGCGGCAGCTGAAATGGGGAGACTTTTAGGTCTCATTATCTCCATAACTATCGAGTTTTCGATAAAAATGATAGGGATCATTTCTGTAGATTATAAGACGATCTTCATTTTTTAATAAAATAAAAATTCTCTGAATCGCATATTGAGCCAGATATTAGCGAGAAACCCGTTTTCCAGGGTTAAGGGGGCCATTTTCCCCCTTCCGTAAACTCAATCGCGTTAAGGTTTTTCTCGATTAAAAACACCTGGCGTGGCCTACAAATTGGGCCCATGGTGGAGTCTTCAGGGACTTTTCATTTACTGGACTCTAGCGCATTTGTCACTGCAAAAGTTGCAGGTAACTTTTTCCGCTGTCAAAGTGACAATTGCACTGTGGAATATGGAATAATTTGTTTATATAAATTGAATTGTCCTCTTAAAATATAAACTCCAAATTACATAGCCTCCTAAAGTAGTTCATATTTCCACACAATCACCGTATTTATTTAAAACCTCCAGCTTACCGTCAACATTCAGCATAATTGCTAAATTAATCTTCGGCTCCGTGTTCACTTGACATTCATATACTCCTCCGTCCCGTTTTTGAACGTACTCGACGCGTAGGTCCCAATCGTCGCTATGTTCTGGATGGCGCACACTGAATCGTGCATCCCCTGTGTATGTATGAATTCCCGACGTAAGTATATGTAGGTCTCGTTTACGCATCCAAGAAACCTGAAACAAGAAACAAACAAATTAGACCAAGGAAGATGAAGAGAGATATTGTTTACTTTAAGTTACTGTTTGTGTACGGTGGATAAAATGTTTTTCAAACCGTGCGCTCAATACGTTTCTATTGTCAGTGCCGTCAGAAAATATTAAGAGCAACAGTACGGAGGCCGTATTCTCGACAAGTGAGCTTTTTGACGTATACGCATTAAAACGAATGGTTCATATGCGAATACTTTTTTGAAGTGGTATTCTTGACGACAATTCGTTTTTTGGAACGTATACGTTTGATAATGTGCGATCATAACATCCGGCATCACTGCAACATCTCACTAATTACAGAAATTGTAATTAACGTTTTGTGAACTTAAATTCAAAAACTGACAACTGGCGAAGTGGAAGATTATGCACATTTTTCTGTGATTCACAGGAAATTGAGGAAAACTAAATTTTATGTATGATGACCGACTGCCAGAAAAATTACCTTATTAAGTATCTCAAAAAAATTTGGATCTTCAATTTGGTTAATTTTCAAATAACTACATCCAAAGATGCCGGAAGGAAATGGACAGAAGTGAGTTTAATTCTTGCAAAGAACCACAAAGACACCAACAACTACAACAAATTGAATGGTTATTAAGAATATCTCCAGAATATACTCCAAACTGGAGCATCTCCCACTGTATCAATCAACATTAACTTCGTCCTACATTTTCCTTGAATATTTTTGACAATTAAAAAATACCTGTCTTCCACAAATACAGTTGGCAGAAGCAAACTTGAGCTCTGGTGGGCGTGTTTATGTCGCTGTAGTTGTATTTTTGGTAACAATTCGATATTTTGAATCGATAACCAAATACCATAAATGTTAACTGTTAAAAGATATGTAAACAAAGTCAAACTTGCTAAAAATGTAACTCTAAATATTGATAAAATTTATATTGGACCAAAACTAAAACTACCGTTCGCCCTAAATGTCTATATTTTCAAATTACATGACTGTATTAATTTCATGAAAAAGAAGGGTCAAGTTTCTATGGAAAGCAACAAAATATGAACTGGTTATAGTCCAGTGTTTCCGATGCAAAAATGGAAATTACCCGAACTTACTATTCAAGTTATCAGAATTTGTCAAAATTACCAAAAGGACACATTGGTTATCTAAATAAAGTCTTCGACACCAGTCGATATGGAAAATCCCCAAAACCAATGGGCATTTTATATATCCCTTCTACAAAATATTCGAAAAACTATTATTGGATCCAAATTAGTAAAATTGTCTTGAAATCGGATAATCATCCTCGCATTGACAATACTGATACACTGATACTCGGTAATATTATTTCGATTATATTTAACAATCACTAATGGACAATCGTTAACATTGGCTCTTGATTGGCTGCTTGCGATGACCTTATTTTTGTTCGCATATTTTCCGGGGCTCATGTTTGGTTCTGGCGTTAACAAAAATATGAAACGAACGATACAAAGCGCTCGCTGTAAACACTCGTTTTGAAAACGTATACGCATCAATGTGCACGAGTCGAGAATACCAAAACGTACTAAACCCTCGAAGTAATTGGTGAGATGTTGCAGTGATGCCGGATGTTATGATCGCTCATTATCAAGCGTATACGTTTCAAAATAACGAATGGTCGACAAGAATACCACTCCAAAAAAGTACTCGCACATGAACCATTCGTTCTGATGCGTATACGTCAAAAAGCTCACTCAAAACAAACAACAAATTATAAATTGAGTTCTTTGTGATCCAGAACTGATCAGCTTCTTTATAACGATTCAGATTATTTATTTCATAGTTTTCATAGTTTTAAATTAATACATCAAATATTGTTGAAAAGGAAGGGAAAGAACATGAATACCATACACTCTAAAGAGAAGATATGGAAGAGGCTATGAAGAAACTTAAAATAGAAAAAGCCAGTGGGGAGGATGAACTAGCGCCAGAGATGATAAAATGGTTAGGAGAAAAAGGAAAAGAATGACTGCTTCTTATATGCGGGGAAGCATGGGACACTCAAAAAATCCCCAAAGAATGGGAAAATAATATTATATTGCCAATACATAAAAAAGGGGATCAAACACTGTGCAATAATATAGACCAATATGTTTAGCCCAAACCAGCTTTGAAATATATACGAGAATATTAGAGATCCGATTGAGAAGTCATATAGAAGCAAAATTAGAAGAGGAACAAGCAGCTTTCAGACCAGAAAGGCAAGCAAATGATAATATATACATTTTAAGAAGACTAATTATTGATAATACAATTGAAGCGGGAGAAGAAATGTATTTAGCATTTATAGACTTGAAGGCAGCTTTTGATACAGGAGAAAGAGAAAAAATTTGGAAGGTATTGGAAGACTTAGAAGTACCGAAAACTCCCATTAATATAATTAAAAGCACATACGAGACTGTCAAATTAACAGTGCAGATAGGAGGTCGAAGATCGGAAGAGTTTTCAATGAAAAAAGGTATAAAACAAGGTGAAAGTTTAAGCCCACTGTTGTTTGTTATTACTATGGACATAATAGTAAAGGAAATAAAAAGACAAGGAGGAAATCTGGACACAGGGTACAGGAACATGGTACCGGTCAGACTAAATAACCTACTATTCGCAGACGACATCGTACTCATATCAAAATCGAGAAATAAAATGCAGAAACTAATTAACTTACTGGCAAGAGGAATAGGAAAAATTAAAATGACAATAAATACAGAGAAAACCAAAGTAATGATAGTGAATGAAAAACAGGGGAATAATTACAGGGAATTGAAATGTAATCACAAAACATTAGAAAGAGTAACAACCTATAACTACCTAGGAAGTATTTTAACAGAAGATGGAATCATAGACGCAGAACTTAATAATAGAGCAAATAAATCAACAAGATTATATAATCCCTCAAATCGAACATTACTAAGCCATAAATACATTGATATGAATACAAAGATGGAAATATACAACAAAATTACAGTACCAACTATAACATATGCCAGTGAGAACTGGGTACTGCAGAAAAATCATGAAACAAAAATAAATGCAATGGAAATGGAATATTTAAGGAGAATAGCAGGAAAAACGAAATGGGATAAAGTAAGGAACGGAGAAATCAGAAGCATAACTAATCAAGAACCATTAATATCAAATATTAAAAAGAAACAATTGAACTGGTTTGGCCACCTAGTAAGAATGAAGCAAGATAGAATAGCGAGAAAGGTAATGGAAATGAGAATATCAAGAAAAAGACAAAGAGGAAGACCCAGGAGGAAATGGATAGATCAGATTGGAGAAATTGGAAAGAACAAAGGAAAGTCATTCGGAGAGGTGAAGGCATTAGCCAGGGACAGAAAAGAATGGAAAATATGGGTTCAGGAAGAACTCCAATCCGACGCCTGAGAAGGCATAAGGATAAGAGAAAGAAAGACGGAAGTTTTAAATCGAACAATAATTGGAAAAGCTGCAATCGATTGTGTAGAATCAATTCTAAAAATGAGCTATATTCACGTCATCAATATCTCTCGGTGATTTCCGATTGATCAATAGCTTCAATTTTTATGAAAAATAGTGAAAATTTTGAATAGACTCCAAGAGAGATGAGTTTTTCTAATTCAGTGCGTGAATAAATTAAACAACGATAAGTTTTATTCTGACAAATGAATAAAATCAAAACTGCCAATCTGCTTTCCATGCTAATATTTTCAACCAAATAGAACATGCTGTTGTTAAATGTTATAATGGAAAAGAGGAAGTTTCCGGAAATTTGTGTAAGTGTTGGATTATTACTCTATAAATCGTGCATTTCGGTGATAAATGGCTTCTCAGTATTTGAAAACACTTTACGTTTGCGTGTTTAATGGAGTTACAATCCCAATAACAAGTTGTCGTTGACGGAACTATTATAAAGCTTCATTTCATTTAAAGTTAATGGCCTTAGTTTGTAAACTTGTCGATTTAATGGCTTCGAATTTATAAGGAATACATAAACATGAACAAAATGAAACTTTTGTAGTCAGCGAAGTTAATTTTAATTGAATTATTATTATGCTGACAAACAGAATTTTTTCAATATGTGCGGATATCTCTGATAAATATATAATTTTTATCAATAAATTTTTCAACTTTCAAGTGACAAAATATCTTTGTAATTATCGGTGATTTATTACAAGCTTTAGTTATATTTCTAGGATCCTAAACTAAGGTCCATAAACATTATATTATCCAAGGTTGTACATTCATTTCGAAATAGTAACCGCCAATATTTGGCACTTAGACTCTTGTTTTTGTGGAGAGTCAGTCCACTATGATTATCTACTTATATTCAAAGTTTTTATGTTTCTTTGTCACTTCAACAATTCTCCTCCATTCCTTCCTGGGTCTTTTTCCTCCAGTCTTCAATTTCAAGTCTCTCTTTATTTGATCTATATCCATGCTCTCCTCTTTTTCCTCACACTTGTTTCTTTATTGCATCTGTCTCCCAGGCAGTTTGTTTCCTATCCGTTTATTTGTTTGTTCGATATATCTCCCCAACTGTATTGATTAGTCCCGTATTCTTAAATGTATTGCTTCATTCTTCTTTTATTTTTGTCTCTTCGAGTCCTTCGTTGTTATTTAATACAGACTTAGTAAAAATAACCTGCCGAACAATACCGAAATGTTCATTTTTCAGTTGAACTTTTGAATAAAAAGTTTTATTTCCAGTAAACACATACCAACAGCAATGTTTGTTCATCCAACTCTCTCATAACTGTTATGACGCCAATGAAATCAACATTATAATATGGCGACGATACTCATAATGCTGCCCACTGCGAAAGTAAACAAATCCCATATAAATTATACTCCGTTCATATGTACTAATGATGGTTGTTAAAACTTTTATGTTCTAGCTACGATACCAAATAATCAAACATTTACTTAGCAAATTTATGCAAATAGGATTTTGTTGCTATGCTGCTTTGTTGTTTTAATATACCAAACGATACCTTGCTATATACTGTTGGGTGTTAATTTGCAGTATTTTATACAGTGCTTCCAACCAAAAATGTATGGGGAACGTTGCGGTTATTGGAGCTTGTTAAGGCTATAATATGCTATGATCAATGGGATATAGAATCTTAATTGATCGTTTTTGCCTACGAAATTATAGAATTTGATAATAGTTTAAGCTCAACCAGGGAAACGAATCAAACCAGTAAATTGAAAAAAAAAATTTGAAGCCTATCTAATTCTCGCATTCTTTCATTCCAAAACAAGGATAGCAATACACAAAGCAAAGGCTGCAGCTTCCAGCAGCAGTGCCGTGATGAGTGAGGAAGGGCTTAGGATAAACACTCTGCTCTTGTTCTAAGACAGTCGTTTCACCTTGCCTAACTATTATATCACCTTGTGACTATTCTTCCTCCGAATAATATTTTCCAATTGTTGAATCTGGTTTGCATCTCGAAGAACGCAAATATTCACTTAAATTTACACCAACAATGAAGCAGTGGCATACAGAATTGGTTGTATTCTTATCGAAATAAGTGAATAGTATTCATACATTAAATAATACGACACTGGTAAGTACAGAACTGGAGAATTGTTCAGAAATTGCTATAAGAATACTTTTTTTGCATACTACAGAACTACTCACCCTTTGGTAACTTTCAAACAAAACGTCATGGCAACGTATATGAATTCCAACTTTACTCTTCGATAGTATCACGATATAAACACACCGAAGATAGGATGTTGCGCATGAGTGGGCGGTCCTTAATAAGACGCGTGACGTCACTCAAGACCTTTTTTGTATTGCTGAGATAGCAGTTTTGTATGTTTTTCTCAATTTACGCGTTTATTTAATTAGTTACAAAAAAAACTGTGGATACGAATTATGTTCCAAATGAGCTGTTTTATACCCTGATGACATAAAAGTTTTGGAATTAGTAATACTTATCACTCAAAACTCTTTTTTAACATTGTGAAATTTCTCTTCGAAGTACTAAAACGCGATTTTCATGAAAACGGTGCAAGATAGAGTAAACTAATAGAGGAACTAATTTGTAGAGCACAAAATTTACTACAACACTAGTCTAGGAGGGGAATGCGAGATTGAATAAAAACGCGAAAACACTTTATAAAGAGAGGACTTTTATTTATGCAGTTTTTACACAGGCTTCACACGCGCTTTATTGACAACATTTCCGAAATAAGCAAAAAAGCGCTATCCCAATAAAACCGTTCCTGGAACGTGCACTCTACTGGATCCCATTCCTAGTAGACTGTCATATTATTACAATGTCATTAAATAAAATATTTTACAATTTACCAGAGATATGATCTACTGTGAATGAATCTTGAATTTGACAACAAATTTCAAAATATTATTGATTGTGTAGTTGTCAAATTTTTTCGTTGTGTCTGATAGGAACCAAAAATTGTTTAAAAATCTAATTCATCTTGTCAACGGTAGCTGGAACGCTACCGAAACGTCGAAATAAAAAATACAAAAACATATTGTGTTTTAATTCCCAACAAATAAGAAAAAAAATGAGTGAGTTGTTAATTATTAAATATTGATAAAATGTAGAATACGTGATATGTAGGAAATGAAATTTGATCTTGAAATCCGGTATTCACTATTTTGAAACTATTTAAATGAAGAAATATGCCTGTGTAAAAACTGCATGAATAAAAGTCCTCTTTTTATAAAGTGTTGTAGTAAATTTTGTGCTCCACAAATTAGTTCCTCTATCAGTTTACTCTATCTTGCACCGTTTTCATGAAAATCGCGTTTTTATACTTCGAAGAGAAATTTCACAGTGTCAAAAAAGAGTTTTGAGTGATAGGTATTACAAATTTCAAAACTTTTATGTCATCAGGGTATAGAACAGCTTATTTGGAACATAATTCGTATCTACAGTTTTTTTGTAACTAATTAAATAAACGCGTAAATAGAGAAAAACTTACAAAACTGCTATCTCAGCAATACAAAAAAGGTCTTGAGTGACGTCATGCGCACGACGGACGGAAAATGGAACACGGGAGCATCCGGCCCTGGATAGTATGTTCATTGTTTGGAGGCTCCACTAAATAACTCTCTAATTTGAAACATGTTACAGCCGATTTCATAATGAATAAATAAAGTCCACTTTACCGAAAGGAGACTTTACTAAAGTCCCCTTTAAAGTAGTTGTTGCTGTCATTTGGTGCCATAATGGATATTAAAGTGTCCTTTCCATAAAGTATCTTTTAAGTAATTTTTTAAGTGTTGGTTAACCTCGAATTCATGGATTTTGACATGAAATAGAAAGATCTGTCATATTTCACTCGTTTTTCCGTTCCTGTCTAAATAAAAGGTTAAGTTTTGTTATAAGTTGTGGCGTTTGTATTATTTGCGAAAGCCATTTATTTGGAAAAAAATGGGAAATTAAAAAATAATAAGAAAGTTCGCTTTTCAAATTTTTCTTGGGAAGACGAATTGAAATTGACTCAAGAAATTGAAAAGTTCAAGCATATTTTAGAATACAAAACTACTAATGAAGTTAGTAATGCAAACTAAAACAAACTTTTTGTATGTATTTTATTTATTGTAGAATTAAAGCTTATATATAATGAAAATTAAATAAAGGTTTTTGTTAATTCTATTATTGGTCATTGTATACAACACAATTCTATGAATTTCACAACTTACTTATTAGTAGGTGAAGCGATTTGTTCTTCTATTTCATCAAGTAGATATACAAAACAGTTAGTTTTTTTGAGCGATAAAAGTCGAGCTCATCATATTTTTCGAAACAGTCTGTTCTTTTCCTATACACTTTTGGTCTTTTGATATAAATAAATTCTTCATCAGACGAACTTGAACTAGAGCTAGAGGTTCGCAAATTATTTTAAACTAACACAAAACTAGCAAACGTCATGGTTATATTATAGTTATATGACACTTTAGAGAGATAAAGTCGCGAAATCGACACTTTAACCTTAAAGGATACTTTGAGTTTAAAGCATACTTTAAATTGGTTATGAAATCAATGATATGTATTAAAGTATCCTTTAAACTTAAAGTATCCTTTATGTTTTATTATGTTTTATTATGAAAATATTCACAATAATAACTAAATCATTTACTTGGATACGGAAATGAAAATTAATAAAGCTTAGTCGCCTTAACAACGACCGTGTAATTTAAATGGAATCGATATCACGATTATTGTTACTCCACGTACATTATATTAATTGATCCAATTATTGCATCGAATACAATTGGTATAGTTACAACTGTAACAATATATTGCTTTCTGTATGTAGGTAAGCAAAATCAGTAGCGCAGCAAGTTACCAAATAAGTGATTTATCATTACGATATTGTTTCTCCGGAGAAACATCGATTGTTATCGAGCGGAATGTTCTAAAAATACTCAAGTAATCATTTTTCCAATTACAGTGTATATTTATATGCATTCATCGTTTCCACTGGTTTGATATCAGATCCTTCTATGCCTCTTCTCATAATAATAGTTTGAAGCTGGGTCAGTGGGTACGTACCTCTTCTTTACACACTCCCTTAATCCAGTTACTGAATTTTCTCTTTTCTCGTTTCCTGTATCAACCAGATCTTTGATCTTCGATAGAACTGTTTTGATAATACTTTGGTATGACAATTGAGCTGATTTTCTTTTCCGATTTATTATTCTTAGCATCTTCTAATGCAATATCACTAATATTTTCTTGGATTTGGATGCTCTAGTTGTTGTTTTTCCGTGTGATTTATATCAAAAGTTCATGGATAAGTACTGGAGTCAACAGAAATACCAAAAAATTCAGTAATTTTGGCAACAAGAGCCTTGAACAAGATTTCAACTGAGGAAATAAGTTTTCGCATAAACAAAAATGTAACAGCTTTCATATTTTTCTCAAACAACAAAGTTTATCTGTAGTTAGCTAAAAAAGGTTCTAAAGGAGCCTTTACGGTATGGAACCGTTTTGTAGAATCACAAAGGATTACATAAAAGGGGAAGTCGGGAACTGGCTAGTTAATGAACACCAACTCAAATGGAGGCTGATACAAGGACACCTCCATACTAAGAATTTACTGAATAAGTTAGACGAAAAACTCTCGCTGTTGAAATTGGGTAAGAGAAATTTGATGACAGTTGTTGTTGTTGAAGACAGACCTGGTGACTAGACACTGTACCCTGAGGAAGCATCTGCACAGGATGGGCAAAGTGAGTGAACCTATGTGCAGAAAATGTGAACTCTACGATGAAACAGCCACTCACATACTCTGCTTCTGTGAGAACTCACAAGGACTTAGACGGAAGCACTTTGGAAAGGAAATGATACGACTCATGATAAACTGGTGGCCTATATAGAAGACACGAAGCTTCTGGAATGGAAGTAGGTAGATAACATGGGTAATGGTACAAAGATTCAGTTCAAGTGCCTGGCCTGTGGAGCCCTACCCAAAGGAATAAAGAAATGATGGCTATGCAACAATTTTGTTTTATTGTTATTTCATCATTCCCGCCAAACTCCTAATTTGTAATACTAGACTATCGTCGAACAGTATTTTGACAATTGAAGAGTTTTATAAATATATCAACAAAACGTTCACATATATAAATATTATAGTGCTATTCAAAAGTCCCCTTCCCCCCTGGTATCTTTTGAACGGCTACACTCACATTAATAAAATTTGGAGGGTGGAAATAAAGTGTTGTAAACTTTTCTACGAACGGTAACAGATGACGTTATAGTAATAGATGACGTCACAGTGCCACTCTGGCCAATAATTTTAAATAGGACCTTATGGCAAGTGATATCTTGTTTGAAAGGCATTGACATTGGCTACATAGCCATATTAATTTTGTTTGGGTTTGAAATAATTTTGACGGATAAATTAAATAAGTACCAAAATCATTGAAATTTTTTTTAAAAATTCAATTATTCAAATATCAACAATGGATTCTTATAGCAAGTGTTAGAAATATGCTCCGTCTACTTCCTGGCAGTAATACATCCTATCAATGAACTCTTGTCGTACTCGTTCGAATGTGTCAGCTGAAATCGCATTGCATTCTTTAATAATTCTTTCTTTCAAAACGCCAATGCTATTTGGTGCCGTAGTATAAACCTTGGATTTCAAGTACCCCTATAAAAAAATCTAATAGGGTCAGATCTGGTGACCGAGGTGGCCATTCTATGGGACCTCGCCGGATGATTCATCTACCTCGATATTCTTCATCCAGGTAACGTCTTACTGCAACATAATAATGTACAGGAGCACCATCTTGTTGAAATGTTATTTCCAGATGGCCGAATTCATCTGGATTATCTTCCAGAATTTCAAGAATTAACAGCTCAATTGCATTTTGTAACATCTCCAGATACACTCCACCGCTTAAATTTGAATTCAGGAAAACAGCACCAACTATGTGGTTTCCCAAAATACCTGCCCAAACATTGACTTTTTCTGGAAATTGGGTATGTTGTTCACGAAAGGTGTGGGGATTTGTGTCACTCCAATACCTTACATTTTGTGTATTCACATTTCCATTGGGGCAAAAAGTACTTTCGTCACTAAAACAAATTGTTCTCGTGTAATGTGGGTTTTGACTAATTTTATTTGTCATATATTCACAGAATTCGAGTCTTCTGTCGGGGTCGTCATCCGAAAGGTGGTGCACCATTTTTAACTTGTATGTATGGAATTTATTTTTAGCCAACACTCTTTGTACTGTACTTTTACTTACTTCACAGATAGATGCAACTTTAGTTGGAGAGGAAGTAGGTTTACTACCATTTCAGCAACTATATAAATTTTTCTATCATCACTAAAAGTTGGTCGACCAGATCGTTTGGCATCTTGAACACTACCTGTTGGTTCAAACCTGTGAAGAAGCTCCCTCAAATAAGTTCTCGAGATAGGGCGATCTGGGTATCTCTCATTAAATAAACGTTCCGCTTCATGGAGATTCTTTCTAGATTCACCAATTATTGAAATAGCCGCTACTTTGTCGGCTTGAGTACGTACCATTTTGCCTATGTAAACTCTTAAACGTCTCGTTAAACAATAATAAAATTGAATATTTAAGCTATTTAGAAAAACTTTGCAAAGCAACAAATACTATTCAATTCAAAACGTCAATTTTTTTGACCACTAGCCAATGCCAATGCCTTTCAAACGAGATATCACTTGCCATAAGGTCCTATTTAAAATTATTGGCCAGAGTGGCACTGTGACGTCATCTATTACTATCACGTCACCTGTTACCATTCGTAGAAAAGCTTACAACACTTTATTTTCATCCTCCAAATTCTATTAATGTAAGTGTAGCCGTTCAAAAGATACGAGGGGGGAGGGGACTTTTGAATAGCACTTTATATAACATTTCAAACTATAAAATTGAGATATTTTATACTGGTTCTTAGAATTTTTTGTGATATCTTCAAATCTTTAACTCTTTTTCAAGTATGTAACAGATATTGTTTATTGTAGATTTCAGAACAAATTTAAAATGCTTTTTTATTTTATTATGGTTTCATGTTGCATTTTCACTTCATAACGTTAACCCAAATATACAAAAAAGCTTCTATGAAACTCTTGTTGAATGGTTTCATGAAAATATTCTGAGGAATAGTCAAGTATGTTTTATACCGAAGTATGGGAAGCTTCACTAAATCTGTTTTATGAAGATATTGTAAAATTCCTACAAGACCTGCTGAGAGATTGAAGTTTTGCCAATTTGGCACTTATATAAATATGGACATTTCTGAAAGTGGTGCTGCATTATAATTCTTGTGTCTAAAACGTAGTCGCAACCATTATAAAATATAGTTTCTAGTTGGGAAATCTATCCCCCACAAGAAATATTCCGTTACATTATCCCTTATGAAACTTGATTTGTCCAAAATGTATCTGATTCCCAAACACATCTCTTTCATCACATCAAATAATTTGCTAGTTCAGTCACCACTATCATCAATTTGAAATCACGTTCACCGTACTGATGTAAGGCCATTATCTCTCCAATTCACGGGAATGAGCTTCATTGGTCGGACAATGGTGAAGCGATCGTAGTAGCAACAACCAGTCCACTGCGATGTGGGTTTCGATTTATGACGAAAATCGTACGTATATGTATGTTAGGTCAACGGAATTTGCGCTTCATTTCGCGCACAAATTTGGAATAATTTGCTATGTTAGAACGAGGATTGAGCAATACATTTCGAAATCGATCACATTAACCACAAGTTCAATGGTCATCTTTCCTTGTTGATAAAGGAGGAAACGGTCATTTTAATGACTTTGACATGGTCTCTATCGATATTACATTTCTATTAGAAGAGATTTCCCAATTAGTGAAATGTATATTCATTTCTACAGATATTCTACTGAAATGGTTCTTCAAGGGCCAATTAGAATACAGCTATTTCCAACTGGAAATCACAAGAAACAAAATCTCACAGTATTTGATTTTGTTATATTTAAAAAAATTAAGATTAAATTACTTTTATTTCGAATCAAATACGATTTTTTATTAGTAAGCAAAAATTTCTATTATCTACGTTCATGCGACCGCTGCTACAAAAATCAGTTTACTCCAATAACATTCACGGATAGTAGTGGATGTTTTTATAGCGAGCCATGAAGTGTTATTTGCTCAGAAGTACCAAAATATTTCCCGATTTCACGGCCTTTGACAGGTTTAGGGTAATCTGGGGTTTTCTTTATATGTGTTTTCGTTGGCACTTCTTTCGCCTTTCCGATGTAGGAAAATTTAAATACGACTCTCTCTTATGCAAAATATATTTTCGTATTCAAAACTACTAGCTCTCGTTTGTTTCTATTATTAAGAAATACATTCGACCCGATATATACTTTTATTTTTATAGGAATCATCAATCGTTCAATAAAAAAACGTCGACCAGAATGTGATTTCGTTGGAATTTTTCATCCCCAGAGAGGTGGAAAATTCTTCTATGTGAACGTACAAACGAGTTTTAGCATTTATCGATTGTAAACATCGTTTATAGCAATATTTCTGAAGCACATTGAATATAAATTAAAACTACAGGGTGTCTCAGTGGGTATTTAAGTTTTCCCTGTACCGACCTTGTACTAGCTAAGCAGCGCATGTCACGGCGATTAGGGAGCAGACGAATGCGGATTTTAGACACCATGGATGGTGGTCAGGTGCACGATACACTTACTCACGGTGTGTTATTGCGCATGTAGCCGACAGCGTGTGACGTCATGTGGGAATCTCAATCGGTGATATACAATGCTAAATATATGGGAAATACTCTGTTTGTGTTTAATGTGTTTTTCAGATATAATATGAAATATTACTGTATTATCAGTAACTTAGTTATCTTTTTTTGGTAAGTACAATGATGCTGGGAGTTAACAATGTACAAAACGTGTAAAAATATGTAGGTAATTTATATATTTTTTACATTTTAAAAAGATTTGAAACAGAAATATTTATGGGTGGGCAAAATTTAAACACACCATTATATTATAAATATTTTATATTTCTTATTTCTACCATTATATTTTATTTATTATACAAGACTCCTTAACAAAGGTGTCACTGGGATACGAAACGAGCCAAAGGCGAGTTTTGTATGGTTAATGCGAGTGTATCAATAACCATTACATGTAACTTGCATAGGTACACTATTTTTTCTATGACAAAGGAATTTGATTTGAAAAAAAAAATATAAAAAAAATACACAAACCGGGTCTCGAACTACCCTACGGGACCACATTAAACTAATATAAAACGTATATAGATATGTTACTGATACACAAAATTAGTAATAAATTACTGTAAACAAAAATTAATAAGTTCAAATATGTCTTAACCGTGGTCATTAAGTATTTTAGGTCTGGTGCTCGACATTTATTTTGGTCTTTTCTCGACATTCTACAGAAAATATTGGGTCTGCCTACTTGGTTATTTGAAAATATAGATTTCTATTGCTCAATTTCTCAGTTTCATAATGAAAACCAGTCTTATAATGAGTATCATTATGAAACTGAAAATTGGCATTAATAATAATTTATATAGTATAGAAGTAGAAAAAGCTTACATTTAGAATCATTTATTAAAATTTGTTAATTTTGACATATTCTTGACAAGTTTTTTCAGGCAGTTTTGAAAACTGATTTTCCTATTTATTTCCCTTAATCGTTACAAAATAAAAATAGCCTTATATTAACTTATAAACAGTATTAAATAACACTAATAACAGTAAACTAGTGGGTAATAAAATTCCAAATAAATGAATCAACTGAAGTAAAATTGAAATTAAAACTAACAACACCTTGTATTGCATGAAACACAATGAATCGGAAGACTGGTGAGAGGTGGGTGTAAATTTCTGGTTCCCACGTGACGTAAATGACGTAAATTTGGAGTATAAAATAGTATAAATCAGCATACCGTGAGTTAGTGTATCGTGGTCAGGAGCGCATCGTGCGATTAGTAAACAATACCTTGGTAGCCAAAAAAACTGTAAGAACACCAAACAATATTGCAAGAGTACGCCGGGCAGTGACTCAACAGCCGAGGCGTTCCCTTCGGAAACACGCGCTAACATTAAATCTCTCACGTGCCAGTTTACGCCGTATTTTAAAGCAATATTTAAAATTTCATCCATATAAAACTCAAATTACGTAATATTCAAAAGAAACACACTATGCTCACTGAAAGCAGTTTACGGAAACCATGATGAACAATTTCTGGAATGCCGATTGCCTAGAGGCGATGATGTTTAGAGACGAGGCACACTTTTATTTAAATGGGTATGTAAACAAACATAATGCTCGTTACTGGTCCATGGTCCTCGTTACATGGTTTCAACAGGATGGTGCTACGCCCCATACCGCATCAATATCCATGCAGGCCTTTCGGGAGTTGTTTCCAGGCCCACTCATTTCGCTGACAGGTGACATTCCTTTTCCGCCACGTTCACCGGATCTCACACCTTTGTTTTTTTGTGGGGATACCTTTAAGCAGAGACATAGTTACGAACGCACCGGGGGGGCCTGGGGGCGGTTAGCCCCCACCAGCCGTCAGAACTCCAACTAAGCTCGGATACTAGTGCCTCCGTGAAGGAGGTCCGACACCTCAAACGCTTGCTGGCGAACCTACCCCCTAGGGTGTGGTACGGTCGTAGAATCTGGTACTTAAACTTGGCTAATTGCTCAGCAACCCCAACCGCGTTCGCACCGCCAATTGACTTGGTTACAACAGCACAGGGCGGTAGGTCTTACCCCAAGGCGCCATGCTGCCCGGTAATACGTCGCGTAGTAAGGTCTTTCGGCTCTTTGAAGTTGAAGGTCCGACACCTCAAACGCTTGCCAGTAGTACTAGTTCGCTAGGTTCGGATACTAGTTGCAGTCTGTCGTATCTGTCTGTATCTGTCGTGTACACTAACCTTCCTGCCAATATCCAAGAATTGAAGGATCGCATTCGCCAAGAAATTAACTACATTCCAGCGGCAATGTCTCAAAGCGTCTATGCAAATTTTAGAGACAGATTGGAGGAGTGCTACGTTCGCCTCGGACAGCATTTAGACGATGTTGTGTTCAAAAATTTAAATCCGCATATATTGATTGTATTTTGGTGATAATAATAGTAGTGCAGCATTTTCATTCCCCGAGTATTATTTATTTAAAAACTGAATTACCCACTGACACACCCTGTATGATAGCGGTTTGTTCAGCCGGATAGAAGTACACTATCTCCTCGACGGGTTGAGCGCAGACGTGAATTTATTCGTATCTTTTAAGCAAATCTTCAAATTTGATGCCCATATAGTAGGGAGTGTATGAAAAATAACTACTAGGCCATTTTGGGGGTCGGTCATATTGGATTTAGAGTAGACATTTTATTTTCCGTTTTCATGAAACATAGAACATAAAACATTGTTCTGTTACTCAACAAATTTCACATTGCGTAAAGTTGCCTTAGTTTAAATTGGTCCTGGATTAATCCAAATACTTTCTCTGGTCAAAAACCGAAATTTATCGAGAAGGGGTGTCGGTGATAGACGACAGCAGCGCCAATATAGTCGTTGCATAAACTAAGAAAACGTGCCCCGTTCCGACTTTCGGTGGGAAAATGGCAGTGAGGACGGATTACTTAAGGTCAATATAACTTTTGCTGGATTATCGAGATTTAGTTGTGTTCCGTGGACCTGAATCCTAATTTATTGTACGCTATCTGCGTCTCTCCGGTCCTCTTTTTCGTCTTTGGGGCCTCCGTTTGTCCTTTATTGGGGAGAATGTGCGGGGTACGATGTCGGAGAGTTGTCATTTTAAGATATCTTCTTGATTTCGATAGATGGATAAAAACTTTTATCATTCTACGACTATTCCACTTTCACAAAACTTCAATTGACTGTGAAACATGGAAAAATTTCCAAAGGAAGCGTAAGGTACAATCGAGCTAAATATTTGTTCTATCTATTTATCACTAGCGGACCTGAAAGACGTTGTCCTGTATTGACCCACCATATTATACTAAAAAGGTAGAACGTGTCGCGGGACACACGGTAGGAACTTTAGTTCCTTTTAAAAAAAAGTTATGTTATACATTTGACGTTATAGATAAACGATTTTCATATTCTTTGGTGGATGAGTAGTAAGCATACCAGACTCTCACGTGGTAGACCCGGGTTCGATTCCCCGTGAGGAAATTTTTGTTTACTGTTAATTTTATTTTTAAATGATTATTCTGCTTGATATTAATAACGTCAAGAAAACATATTTGTATTCTGTGTAAATATTAATTTATTAAAATCGCGATTTTAATAAATTAATATTTACACAGAATACAAATATGTTTTCTTGACTTTCGAGTCATGTGTACTCAGCTATAAAGTATTCACCTGATATTAATAACGACAACAGGTAGACGTTTGGAATATTTAGCAGAATATTCATTATTATAGATAATGGTACGGTACCCTTCATAAGGGAGTCCGACTGGCAACATCTACTAATAACAGCATCGTATATTTAAAAAGGTAAACCGTAGCATTGTACAAATTGTACATTTAAGAACTGTACGTTTATCACAAAAAATTAGTGAAGACATAAAATTGAATTGGTACGATTATGAATAAAATTGTTGAACATTTTTAATTTCAAGTTATATTTATTTTACAGTATATTCAAATGTTTATTTTCTAGATTTTTTCTTGAATGGATCGTAGAAAAAATATAATGTTCGACTCGTGTGGATTGTCCATATCCACACTAGTTGCACAAACTACTATTCTGCACAGTTTACAAAATGGAAATGTAGGCCATCAGTTAACTAAACGGATATGATTTCATATACATCTTAGAACGTATATGAAATCCACCAATCAGCATTCGAGTTTAGTATCCGTCATTCATCTTTTTTCAATTTGAAAGAAACGTCAAAATAACTTGTCAAAAAAAGTTTCTTATAGAAGCGCACTGGATCAAAAATATTCATTTACAAAGATAAACCTAAAATAAATAATCCGTACAAATTACCAACAAATACTTAAAACAGAATAAAATGGGTATTTAAGGGGACCTCAGATTTTATAGAATTATGTAATAGGTACATCTGACGTTATAGATAAACAATTTTCATATTTCTCAGTGTTCGAGTAGTAAGCAATCCAGACTCTCACGCCGTAGACCCGGGTTCGATTCCCGTGAAAAAGTTTTTTTTAATTGTTACTTTTATTTTTTTAAATAATTATTCTGCTTGATAATAATAACAACAACAGGTAAACGTTTGAAATATTTAGCAGAATATTCATTATTATAGATAATGGTACGGTACCCTTCATGAGGGAGTCCGACTGGCAACATCTACTTATAACAGCATATCGTATATTTAAAAAATGAAACCGTTGCATTATACAAATTGGACATTCAAGAACTGCACGTTTACCACAAAATTAGTGGAAACATAAAATGTTTAATTTGAAGTTATAAGTATTACAGTTTATAGAAATTTTTATTTTCCAGATTTTTTAAGTGGGTCGTCGAAAAAATATGCTGCTCGACACGTGTGGATTGTCCATATCGCACTTGAACGATTGAGCACTCCGCCCACTAGTTGCACAAACTACAATTCCTTTCAAAATATGCCCTTTCACATTTAAAAACAGCCTGCCAAATGTCAAATCAATTTATCCATCCATTTCAAAGTTATCGAATTAAAACATCCAAGTTTTCAAAATTTCAACACCCTGTATTTCGAAAAGTAAATGTGCTAGACCCCTTAATCGCACAAAAAAAATTATGGAAATAATAGTAAAAATTGATCCGAACAAATTCAAGTAGATCACCGGCACTGCGAATACCAGCTTTGCATAGAATTTAAATATAGCATCGGTGGTTCAGTGGTAGAGTGCTCGCATTGCACGCGGGCGGCCCGGGTTCGAATCCCGGCAGGAGCATATTATTATGAATCGCAGCTTCGTAAACGAGAGAGAGACTAAGGAGGCACAAGCACGCAAGCAAGGCACATAACGAAGCAACGTAACATAACGTAGCGTAACGTAACGCGTAACGGTCAGATCTTTTGCGTCGCGACCCCTGGTCGCTCAAACATAACCTGGCGTAAAGAACTAAAGTTCCAAAAAAAAAACTCCTCTTATGCCAAATGCCATCAAATCGGCCCATTCGTCTAGGGATTGCTCAGTATGAACCCGTTAGCAGCGCTACCTACCCCAACCAATTGTGAATCTAAACCATACTTAAACTTAGCTTAGATTGAAGCATCACCAACTCCTAATATTGCTTTTTTACTACCGTGCGTTAAAACAATGCTCACATTCGTCGAAAAAGGGCTACTTTACACACTTGTTACATGTTACATAAATAACTTATTTCAACTTACAACTAGCGACTATGTTTATTTACAAAATAGTGTTTAGCAATTAACGTTCACTTAAATATTGTATTATTTCTCTACGTTGAAGACTATAGTTGTTGTGAACGAACTTATCTCTAGATTAAATGGGTTTTAATTAATCAAAGTGGGGGCTAGAATGTGCCGAGTTGGCAAAGTGCATCTGATCCTGGAGTAAATCCTGAAACAACATCAAAACTTTTGCTCTAGTTCCGTACAATCACTACATTTATTGATGTTTGCCAACTAGAAATATCCATAGTTAAACTGTCATAATTCGAATGGACAAATTTGGATTTCCATATTTCTGGCAGTTCACAATGCGTTTGTTTGTTATGGCATCAAAGGAAATTTGCTGGTTATTGACAGGAAATCATAAACGTTACATGGACATATTTTATTATGATTCGAATGAAAATGTGTGAAATGTTTTACGTAGAGATGAAATATATGCTATTTTTTTTGTTTCAAGTTTGTTTGCTATGGAGACGTATTTCTAATGCCTTAATTTCAAAACCGAATATTGCTCATACTGTGAGAAATATCATTTTGCCCTTTGCCACTTTGCCCGCGCTAAATAATATGGAGAATTAAATAAAATCGACAAAAACTTTCATCCAATAACTCTCAATTTCACGTAAATACAGCCTAAAACGGTTAATGGTGATCGAAATAAGTCAAAAACCATCAAATCCACTCAAAAAGCACAAAAGGAGACTAAATAATGCACAAATTCACTCGAATATACTTAAAAACGAAAATTAGCTTGTAATTGGATCATTCTTCATTTTATTCAAGTCAAATACAGACCAAAACGCGAGAAAACGCTTAAAATAGTCTAAAACGATAGGAAAATACACAATTCGACGTTATTTCATCCAAAAACTCTCACTTTCACATAAATACAGCCCGAAACGGTTAGCGGTGATCAAAATAAGTGAAAAACCCTCAAATCCACTTAAAAAAATTGTTAAAAATGTTCTAGACAGGTAGTTGGCATTGAAAAATTCGGTAGTATGGCAAAGACGAGAGCAATTTTTTGAAAACTAGAAAACTCCTATCTATAAACAGAACACTGCTTCAGACGTTCTTGGGCAATAATTTCAGTGAATGCAGGAGAGAAATATTAACATTACAGCGCCATGGATGATGGCAATTCAGTACCGTAGCAGAAGGAAACATTGAGAAGTCAATTAACAATAATATGAACGTTGCTAATAAAATCGTTAACTGTGTTGAAAAACCAGTCGAACTCTATACTGAAATGGAGACAGAATATGCACCTTCAACTTCTACTAATTAATGACACGGAGAATTTGATGGAAAGAAATGATGTACAAATTTGAAATAAAATTATTCAACAGCTTAGAGATAGAATAATTAAGTATGATTTTTATTTAACCAACAATTAAAATAGATATTAGGTTAATTCACTTGTATTCTTTGAAGTTGTAGACAAAGTATAGTGTGCAGCATGTGGGGAAAGCAATTTTCCCACTTGTTACACAATATACTATTA
>CAJUYH010004881.1:0-25343 GCA_910591685.1 Galerucella tenella | reverse complement strand
AATTGGACAAGAGAAGTGCACAAACATGGTAAAAAGGGAAGTTTGAAAAAAGCTATATTTCTAACATTTTGGAAACAATATTCTGTATTAGGTGTTACTTTATTTTTTCAAAGTGTAGTTTTGAAGTAAGTACATATTTTTATGACCCATTTTGTTTGGGAGCACCCCCGTAAAATGCGCATTTTTCAACCGATTTTGTTTTAATTTTTTTTGTTAGATTCAGTATCAAAATCAGTATGTTGGCACAAATTTTCATAGCTTAATTACTATTTTCAAGGCCCTCTATGTTAATTTTTCTTTGCCAAAAAAAAGTACATTAGGCATTTTTTTCTCTCAAATATAACTATACCACTGGATTCAGAATCATCACAAATGTAAACTACCTAAATTTTATAAAAAAATGTTCATTAACGACAAAGTTATTACCTACAACATTAATTTGGAAAAAGTGGTTATTTCAGTAGTAATACCCCTAGGGCCTTGATAATACCGAGATAATTTTTGAGTATTTATCAAGACCCGAGGAGTATTCGATAAGATAATTTTTTACTTTGTAGCTTTCAAAAAATTGATTGTTAATCTGATGTTTAATAATTTTCAATACAAACTTTATTAGTTTTAATCAAATATAATGTATTTTTATTTCAAACTACAGATGTGAAAAGTACAATTGGTAAATTAATTGAATGGTTAGATGCAATACCAAATATTTGCGACATTTTTATTCCTGTTGTCAGTTTGACGTTTAATTAATTTTTGATAAAAAAATAAACACCAAACTGAAAACACCACATGTAGGGTATTATCGCTGTAATACAGCGGTGATTGGATGAAATACCACGAGAGTGAAAATTTTGTCGGTCAGTCATTTGCTCTGGCAACACGTGTCGAACCTCTTCCAGGTAAGAAAATTCATGGACCGAGGAATGTTGCTTCCTATGTAGCCAGCTTATACATATCTACATTTTAATAGAACCTATTCAAGTTATGGTCTACAATTAGTTCATAGTTACTTGAATTAGAATGTTACGCTAAAGTAATTTTTTAGTATATGGAATAGGTACTTAATTTACCTTTCTCCATTGCCTCCAATCTTTTTTTGCCCCTGGCATAGAATATAGGGAATTGCTTACTTCTTCCCACAATGTTTGTGCTGTTTTGAATGTAAATTCTTTAGTAAATTTTCCACTTTTTAGCTCTGGATGATCTAAGAGGAAGGCAACAAGATGTTCCTTTTGATTTGCAGTGAAATGACCGCTTCTTTGCTTTTCCATTTTTAAAAATGTATATTTTGCTAATTATTGAAACTGACACTTCAAAACCTCAAACTTTAAACGCAAGGCAGAAACATTGTAAAAAATTATCTTATCGAATACTCCTCGGGTCTTGATAAATACTCAAAATTTTGTCGTAGAGAATCCTGCGGCCTTGGGCTATTATCAAGCAACACGCTTTCAGCATTCTCTATGACAAAATTATCTCGGTATTATCAAGACCCTAGGGGTATTACTACTGAAAATACCACTTTTTCCAGATTCATGTTGTAATAACTTTGTCGTTAATAAAAATTTTTGCATTTAATTTTGGTAATTTACATTTGAGATGATTCTGAATTCAGTGGTGTAGTCATATTTGAAAAAAAAAATTGCCAAATGTACTTTTATCTTTTTTGGCAAAGAAAAATTAACATAGGGCGCCTGTAGATAGACTTATTTTTGGAAAATGTTTTATGCTCTGGCACACTACAACTTATTTCTAGCATCTTAGAGCTACTCTGAACTTTGATACAACGGTTGAATAGAACATTAAATTTAAAAATAAACTAAAATATATGCTTTTTAATCCCGATGACGCACAGATTGTTACAGCCTCTTCTAATAGCAGCATTCATTAATTATTTCGACGAAAAATCTAAATTTTACTATGGATGGATGTGGGGGTCTTGCATAGTTCTAGTTATATTTACAAACGTAATTTTCATGCACGCCAATGATTTGGGAACTCTACGAGTTGGAATGAGAGTTCGAGTTGCAGTTTGCTCCTTAATTTACAGAAAAGTGAGTACTTTGAATTACCAACAAGGCTATTGAATGTACTATACCTACATTTCCTTTTTTGTTTTGGGAAAAGTTATAAAATTTTCCTTGTTTCAGCTATTGAAAATTAATCAAAGTGCTCTTAAAAATACAACAGCTGGTCAGCTGGTGAATCTCTTATCAAATGACGTTCAAAGATTCGATACAGTGTCTTGGAGCTTGCATTTCCTTTGGATAACGCCCATTTATACAATTCTTGCTTTTTATGTTTTGTATTGTTACGTTGGCCTCATCCCATCTATCTCAGGAATGTTATTTATCATAATAAACTCATATTTATATCAAGGTTAGTGAATATTTATGAAATTATAGATTTTCTGTTACTCTTGAAATACTGCTGGAGACTTCTGGCTTCGTCACCATAGAAATACTACATATAGAGACAACAAGCCAGCTTCGATGAAAATCACCAATTATGTAATTCGAGGGGTGTGGTAATTATGGTTTCCGTACAACGCCGCCAGAGCTTGAAGAAGCCCGTAACAAATTTGGAAAAGTGCTAATATTTTAATATTCATAAATTGTAAAAAAATGTTATTAGAAAAAATCCATGGAAACGAGTACATTAAAGAATTAACGTTTAATCATATTGTTAATAATAAAAAGTCCCTTTTCTAATTATTAACACTACATACTTAGCACTTTAGCTTTTTCATAGTTAAACGTGGCAATATCGAATGTTTTCGACTGCATTCCTTACACGGCTTCAGATAAACTTGCCAAAGTAAACACAGTGGCCTATGGCTTGTTGCTTCTATTTGTATTACCCCTATGTTCGTCACAGTGGCGTCCTAAGTACTTTAATGAAAACAATATAGTCTTGTTATATTATTGCAGGATCTATTTCGAAATGGCAAGGTAAACTTAGATATCAAATTGCTATAAAAACGGATAAAAGACTAAAGCTGATGAATGAAATTACATCTGGCATACGTGTGATTAAAATGTATGCTTGGGAGAAACCTTTCGAAAAAGTAGTGGAATTAGCTAGAAAGTAAGAAATTAATTAAATTAATTAAAGTAAGATTTTTGTTAATAGATCAGCTACTTTTCTACATAATGACTTGAAAATTGGGTATGAACTAGTTTTTGTAAGGGTAAACAAGAATGTATGAGAAGATTTGAGTTAACTCGTAGATGTCGCCACATGCGCCATATGAATTAGATGAAATCAGCTACAAATTTTTTATCGCTCATTATTTTACAACTTACTTATTTAATTTGGATAGCCCCATTATTTCTGTAGAAAAAAGCTAAACTGCTTTGATCTTCGAAATATTAACGATTTTCGAGATATTTGAATTTTACTAATTCCCTACACTACATTTCACGTTTAATGAAGAGCTTAAAACATTTTATTGTTAGGTAAACTGACTCATTCTTGTCCTAACATAAATAAAAATTCCGAGACATAATCACTTTTCAAACGAAGAAATGAGAGACATGTTATGCGTTTACGCACAAGAACGTTTTTCTGGGCAAGCAGCATCCAGAAAATATCGTGAAATGTACCCTTACAGAAGGCAGCCAAACCGGAAGATATTTCAAAATATTTATAATCGATTGGGTGAAACAGGTTCATTTCGTCCAAAATTTCATACAGGGCATCCTAAAATTATCACTCCGCAGCAATAAGATGAAATTTTGGTAAGAATTGCGCAAAATTCTGAAATAAGCACTCGTCGATTGTCTACAGCTATTGGAATAAGCCAACCGTCCGTGTTTAGAATTTTGCACAAGGAAAATTTATATCCCTATGATTTTACACCTGTGTAAAATTTACTTCCAAGAGATTATCGAATCAGAGTTCAATATTGTCAGTGGCTAAAAGGAAAGTTGAATAATAATCCAATATTCCTAAATAACATTCTTTTCACGGATGAAGCAACCTTTACCAGACGCGGAGTTTTTAATTGGCGAAATAGTCATGCCTGAGAAACCGAAAACCCTCGTTTAAAAAAAGATAGACATTTCCAGCACGAGTTTAAAATAAATGTGTGGTGCGGTGTAATAGGCAATACATTACTGGGCCCAGTTGAATTACCTCCAAATTCAAATGGAGAGTCATATTTGAATTTTTTAAATAATGACTTAGTCGACCTCTTTGGGAGATTTTTCCATTACAACTAAGAAGAAATATGTGGTTCATGCAAGACAGTGCTCCTCCACATTTTTCACTTGCTGTGCGCGAACATCTGAATGAAACATTTCCTCACCGTTGGATTGGACGTGGTAGTCAATTTCAGTGGCCACCTCGCAGTCCCGAGTTTAATCCACTTGATTTTCATGTGTGGGGTTACATGAAATCAATGGTCTATGCTGAACCTATAAATACACGAGACGAGTTATGGAATAGGATTCAAGATGCAGCCAATTCAATACGAAATAATCCTGCTACATTTTTTAAAGTCAGACAATCCTTAACCAAACGGTTAAATGCATGTATAAATGCTAGTGGTGGCCATGTTGAAAACCTTTTGCAGTAGGTCATAATTAAGCTTAAATTTAATTTAACTTCGCACAACTTTAACAAGTAGGTTTTGATAAGAGTTGTAAGTGGTCCTAGTTCAAGACTTTTTAGAATCGCTGACAACTAAATACATAATAATATATCCGTTTTTCTCCCGTCAAAATTGCACAAGTCTGTCTTATCAATCTTACGGATATTATTTGGAAGTTATGATTAAACGCAATAAAAGAAAACTACAAAAACAGTGAGTATGTCTTTGTTGAATCGTATGACTCGCATGATAAGACTGCATTTGACTATATCTTGATTGCTTGTTAAGAATAAGTAATTTTTAGATTAGAAATAGACCTAATTTCGAAAACATCTTACTGCAACGGTGTTTTAACAGCAACTTCAGTATTTATAGAAAGATTGTTGCTTTATATAACAATGGTAACATTTGTGTTACTCGGGGAAAGGTTAACAGGAGCAGTGGCATTTTCGTTAACTCAACATTTTAATAATATGCAGATGGTTACGGCGATATTATTCCCAAAGGCTTTGACTGGGTATTCCGAGACCAATGTATCCATAGCTAGGTTTGTATTTATTTAAATTTTTGATTTTTACGAAAAAAAAAACTTTATCTAATTCCGCTATCAAATGTGACACTTTAAGTCACTCCTTGACGTTAGGTAACGTCACATTTTTCATAACCTTCATATATCAGTTATGTAAAAAATTTACGTAACTGTTTATGTTTCAACATAGAGATACCACATGAGTTTCAAAGAATAATTTATTAATTAGGTAGGTACTGTCAAAACTGAAAATTATTTCATTATTTAAACTGTACAATTAACCCATTATTTTAATTCAATAGTATTTTGAGATTTATAAACATTGAAAACATTATTCAGGACACAGTTATTTAAAGTAAGTCAATTTTCTAGGTGAATACATCATAGTAACAATACTTCTAACACCATTTGATTCCACTTCAATATTATCATTGTAATTGAAGATTTTATTGAATATTATGAAAGCGCGGAATTAGATAAAACGTTGTACGTAAACACGTTATGAAGAGAGCGACATTGTTCAACACGCGTAATTTGCAGAACTCGCTGGCGCTCGTTTTGGCAAATATTACGCTTGTTGAACAATATCGCTCTTTTCATAACTAATTACGTAAATATCTATTACATTTTAGACTAGAAAAGTTTCTAACGCTTGAAGAGAATAAAAGAATACTACCAATCAATAAAAATAACGTTATTATTAAACATGGTGATGTACAATTAACGAATGTAACAGCATCTTGGATAAAATCACCCATCACACCAATATTGATTGATTTGAATTTACAAGTTGAAGCAGGATCTTTGTGTTGTATCGTCGGTAGTGTAGGCTCTGGTAAAAGCAGCTTGTTACAGCTATTGTTAAAAGAATTACCACCAACAAAAGGAACTATATCTTCGTCAGGAATAATTTCGTATGCTTCGCAAGAACCATGGTTGTTTGCTTCAAATATTAGAGATAATATACTTTTTGGAAAGGAGTTCAAAGAAAATAGGTAATAGTATATAACACAACAAGATTCCATCTTGGCGCGCAGTTCGGGACTCTCAAACTTTCTGCACGTGTAGTGTATTCTATTTTTATTTATTTTCGAAATTACGAATAGTCCAATAACTGAACACCTGACCATACTTAACGCCATTGAGTTTACGGAAGAAGAAGTTTTTTACCACAAGATTTTAAGCCTATATCATCAATTTGTTCATATTTAAAAAAAATAGTCTTTTATTTTTTTTATAATGGAACCTCAGGAGGTCTTGAATGATCTCAGACATTTTTTTTTAAATATCTTTGTTGCATTTTCATAAAAAAAATTTTTAGAATTTAAGTGCCTCGACAACTATGGCCATTGGCACTGTACAAAAGACAAAAAGACGTATATAAATACATACACCATCTTAAAAAATAAAATATGTAAAATACTCGGTAAAATATCAATCTAGTTTATATTTTGTGGTAGAGGTTAGTTGATTTGAGGAATTTCAATGTCTTTGTGATTTCAGCGGTGCAGTTTTAAAGCTCTCTCAGGTTTGGCCTTAGGTCTAGGCGCTTTTATGTAATGGTGTATTCCTGGCAGTCTGTGAGAATATGTTTAACGGTTAAAGCACTATTGCAGTGACTGCAGACGGGAAGGTTTTCAGAAGACATCAAGTAACCATGTGTGTATCTGGTATGGTTGATCCGCAATCGTCTAATAACAGCAGCTTCTCTGCTGGTTAAGAATTCCAGGGAAAGCCAACCGATTAGTGTTTGTATATCGTAAAGGGCTGTTTTGCTGTTGTGCCAAAAATTTTGCCAGGACCCCTTGACAGACTTTTTGAATAATAGTTTTATGTCATCTGGGAGCTGGAACGTTGTTGTGGTGATGCAAGAAGAGGCTTCTTTAGCATGATGGTCAGCCTTTTCATTGCCAGTAATTCCAATGTGAGATGGGAGCTAGATAAGACAGACTGTTACATCACGAGCTGAGAGAGTTTGATAGATCTCATGGATGTTTTGAACTATTGGATGGTCAGTAAAGATAGTATTGAGTGAATTAATTGAGGAAAGTGAATCGGTACAAAAGGCGACGTGCTTGACAGGAGAAGAGATTTGCTTGAAAGCTTGGAAGATGCTATACAACTCACCAGTGTGGACGCTACATGTGAGGGCAACCGATAGGAACCTATTAGTTCGTGGTTGGTTGTAACGGAGCAGCCAACACCAAAAGAAGTTTTTGAGGCGTCTGTGTAGAGAACTACATCATTTGGTGTTTTTTCTAATATTTCCAAAAATGTTTTCTTTTTAAGTATGTTGGGCGATTCATGTTTATTGAACTTGGTAAGGGAGGTATTGAATAGAGGAAGTTGTTTAGTCCAAGGAGGGATATGAGGTTGGGGGAGCGGAGTGGTCATTAAAAGGTCGGTATTCTCAAGTAATGGGAAAATAATGGGCAATAGATTTCACGCTACGTTTGGAAGTAGTGTTGGATGGATGATGATGAGATATTGATGTAAACAAAGGGTAAACAGGGTTAGAAGATGTTGATGCAGCGTATGAAAGGAGGATTGACGTCTTAGGAACAGGGGTGGTTCATTTGCTTCACAGTATAGACTAGCAGCTGGACTAGAACGGAAAGCACCGAGTATTGTGAATAGAGTTCAGTGAGTCGATGGTGGATTTGGAGAGTGACATGTAAATAAAGCTGCCGTAGTCTAGTTTAGAACGGATGAGGGATCTGTAAACTCTTAATAAGGTATTTTCGTCGGATCCCCAGTGATAGTGGCAGAGAGCTTTGATGATATTAAGTCTTTTAAGACAAATGCCTTTGAGTGTGTTGATATGAAGTTTCCAATTAAGCCGAGAGTCGAAAGTTAATCCAAGAATTTTGCAATGATTAACAGCAGGTAACAGGGAGTTATTAGAGAAGATTTGCGGTGTACCGGATGGGGATCTTCTGCTAAACTTTATGACCTTCGATTTACTTGGAGATAAGGAGAGATGTAGGTTGTTGGCTCTATCTCGCAGCAAATTTACTGCGTTTTGTAGAAGCTTGCAGATGGTGGAAACAAATTTTCCATGGCAATAGACAATTAAATCATCAGCATATTGAACATATTTGATATGAGTAGGAAAGTTGGCGCATAAATCGTTTATTGAAAGGATGAATAGGGTGGGACTTAATACAGATTCCTGAGGGACACCATCATTTTGGGTGTGAGGCTGGGAAAGTTTACCATTTGCAGAGACTCTAAATGACCTTGCAGTTAAAAAGTTTTGTATGAAAAAGAGAATGTTGCCATCTAGTTTATATTGTAATAGTTTGTTGATTATTGCATTTCTGGAGATTGTATCAAAAGCACCTTCGATATCAAAGATAGTTGCTACGAGATCCTGTTGATCATTTATTGCTGAGGAGATGTCGGTTTGCAATAAAACAAGGTTGTCACGAGTAGATGGATGACGTCGGAAACCAGATTGGGCACTAGGAATAATTTTGTAGCTTTTGGAGCTTTGTCCGTTCATTTACTGGACTATTACTTGCTGCTTCTGCTTACCAATAGTAGTAAGCAAAGTGAATAAAGAAAAGTATATTTCACGCTTATCTCGTAATTATTTTAGATACCATGAAGTGATAAATGTATGCTCTTTAGAAAATGATTTGAAGCAGTTGCAATACGGTGACAATACTTTAGTAGGTGAAAAAGGCATATCGTTAAGTGGAGGTCAGAGAGCACGAATTAATTTGGCGAGAACTGTTTATGCTGAAGCGGATATTTATTTGCTGGACGATCCTCTGTCAGCAGTTGATACGAAGGTTGCAAGACATCTTTTCGAAGAATGCATCGTTAAATATTTAGCTGGGAAAACTAGAATTTTGGTGACTCACCAAGTACAGTTTATGAAAAAAGCGGATATTATTGTTATTGTCAATAATGTAAGTACATACTGCAGCATAATAATTTGTTATAATTTTAGATGTACAAATGTACAGGGTGTTTTTTTCGGCGAGTGTGAAACCACACACTTTGGTGGTAGAGGCAATTTATTTTGAAATCACTTACAGACTCATACCCTGTTTAAACAATTTTTTGTTTTGAAAATACATAGTTTTACCACAGTACACTAACTACCGACAAGTAAATTCACTTCGTCGATTTATGGGTTACCGAAAATTTCCTTACCCCTCCTATCATCTGGCGAGTTCTGGCTAGCTTAAATCGAGAAAGTGTTGGGTACAGGGGTAGCACGCAATGCTGATCGAAATTTTGTTTTTGTGTTAACATTAAAATTTTTATACATATTTTTATTATAAAGTTGTATTTAGTATAAATATTATAATGACTTATACCATTGCAAAATGCCTGGAGTGGTATATTGTTTTGTTGATGACTGTCGCAGTAAACTGAAAGAGGTAATTTAGTAGTATACAAGTAAACATTTTTTATTTTCTATATAATATTGCAGATGTGAAGCTTGGAAAAATACTTTGGGTTTTAAAGGAAACCACCGATATGCCAATATACCGGTGGAACAATGTTATAAAAGGATAAAAATTTGTAATTTGCATTTTTGCTTAAGGGGCATCTACCAAATTCGACCTTGCACAATTATGCTTTGTATATTTTTTTGTTTCCCTACGTCCTCACGTTTAAGTTCACATAACGAAAATTTTATTAGAAATATGAAAGCTCCGCAACATGTAGGTAGCCAAGCGGTCCAAGCGAATTTGGGTTCACGTACTACTCTATAAGCTTCGTCAGTACTGAACTGGGAGACCGCCGAGACCGGCGAGCGTTGTATCAACAATGGAACGGCACGCGACTACCGAAGCAGAGAGACAATGTCAGTCATAGAAGGATAGAAAAGCGAGATATGGATTTTTATCCGATATTTTAGTGGTAGCAACCGAATTTCAATAAGGAATCGTACGGTCATAAGTAATTTGAGGATTCCGAGATTTTTATATAGTATTCATGAAGCTTCAAATTAGACTTCTTATCAATTAGTTTTTCCATTTAATCCATATTCAATTCTTTACAAGGGCTCAAACTTTGCTTAATATGTGTAATTACCTCATGATTCGTATTTTTTTCAACAAAATTTGGTTAGCATTTCAAAGTTTTTATTCGATGAGAACTCTAAGTACAACATTAATCTACATGATATATTTTTTCCTTAATTTTCAATACATCCATTACCTCAAAATTCTTTGCCAAAAATACTTCGATATTTTGTCAAATCGCTGCCGATAGATTCCCCTTAATACAAAATCTGAATTGCTTAAAAGTACAGTTAGTTCTACGACTACAAATAATACCTATACTCCTCTAAAAGTGTTTACGACTGATTATAGAAATATAAAAAGTGTGGATGGGAATGCACTGGTAGGTATACGTTACTGGATACCTACTTAAAAAGTGTTTATTGCAGCATTCCTGTTACATTTGCTTAGAATTTTTTAAGATAAATAATCTAGAAGGAGAATCTACCGTTTTTATGAAATATAAAGATTATAGTGTTTCATCTAACATTTGTAATATGGTTGTGCCTCCCAAAAATTTTATGGAACTTGTTATAGAATTGGAAAACACATTTATAGATCAATTTAATAAAATAGCCCCTGAATATGGTGTCGGTATGAAGCTTAATAATAGCTTTAAGAATGGTAAATTGTGTCATCCTTGTACAAATTGTATACAAGATTAAGTATTTATTATACACTGAAATTTGCTAATCGTAACATTAAAACTGAAAAATTACAGAAACAACACGCCAAACTAAGTATACTTAAACATTTGTAATAATTACTTTGTTAAACATAACAATTTAATCAATAATTTACTTTATCGAATCTTAAGCTTTAATAAATGAATTTTCCTATAGTAGTATTTTGTGCCCTGAAAACCTGTATCGGATTGTGCCGTGAATCATACACGTATTTAACGACTGTCCCTCGTAACTGTTGTATTAATTATGATAACAGACGTGTAAGGCGCCAAAGAAAAGATGTACCTAAATTTTCAAACGTTCCGACGCAAGTGAATTTACTTGTCGGTAGTTAGTGTACGGTGGTTTTACTTATATTTTAGGGTAGAATTGAAAATATAACAACATACAACGAACTATCTGAAAATCAGTTGAGTGAGTTATATAAAGAAAAAAATTTAGAAGAATCTGAAACTGTTTCTGACGATATACAGTGTGACCAGAGTAAATCTTCGTTAATAGTAAGTAATATTAGAAAATGACACTTATGGATAATAAATTAACTTTCAATTTCAGTCGTTAACTGCGTTTGATGAACCTGATGAATCGGAGGAAATCATAGAGAGAGGTAGTATTCCCAAGTCCACATATTTTGAATATTGGCGATCTGGAACCAGCTCTTTCACGTTGTTTATATTATTTTTTTCATTTATTATTGCACAAATTGTTACGAATTCTTCAGATCTATGGCTAACACATTGGTAAGTGAAATTATCACTTTTATTTTGAACCATTTAGGCACTCTTTATGTACTAATATTGTTTATTTCTGTAATAGGACAAACGTGGAAGCAAAGAGATACGTTTTATTGATGTCAGAAAATATTTCCAATCCCATCCACCCCAAATCTTCAATATCAACAACTGTTTCTACATTTTTTACAACTGAAGAGCTGTCTGGAACTTTAAAAAATTCTCCAGATACTAGTTTTGAAAGCTCCACATACTTTATTTGGATTTATTCTATATTGATTTTGGCAGCTATAGTTTTATTAATGTGTAGATCGTGTTTATATTTCAAAGTATGCATGAATTCCTCCAAAGCTTTACATAGTAAAATGTTCAGGCATGTCCTACAAGCACCGATGAGATTTTTCAATCTGAATTCTTCAGGTGAATAATAAAATTATTATTGTATAAGTTTCGCCCTTGGAAAATGATAGGTTATTGGATTCAGAATGAAGTTTAGAAAAATGTTTTAATCGCATGTAAATTTGAATAAGACTTCCCCAAAGAGCACTAGCTATTATACATACTTAATAAGATCACCCCATAAAAGTTTTAAAAACTTCAACACTCTGTTTATCCAATGACCTTTATAGTTCATATAATACCCATCGTTTGTGACGTATATCCAGGTTTTGGGTATGTCATTGAAATATTTTGACATATAGCTAACCTTACATTTAATTTTCTTCTGTAAGTTCCTTGTGGCATTACTTATTCTTTTAGGAATCAAACCACAATAATGTTTTTTAATTTTTATTACATTTAATAAATAAAATCATCAAGATCGTATTCAGCCAAATTCGAAAGGGTATGATATTAATAATTACCAGCTTCTTTTTCTAACTGAAAATACTTTCAAACTTCCAAAATGCTGAAGTTTTTCAGTATTATTTAAATAAATATAACAATAATATTAATATACATCTATCAAAAATAATAATTGACCGTAAACAACAAATATTACAGACCTGACGAAAGCTGTCAGACGTAAGACACATTGCCGCTTCGAAAGGTACGTCTGCATCCTATTTTGAACTCACACCAAGGAGGGTATTATATGAACTCTGGCAATGACCTGACTGGGTCTTTTTGCGTCTCTTTAATAAATGGATGAATTTGTTAGGTAGGATATTGAACAGATTTTCGAAAGATATGGGCGCAGTGGATGAAATTGTACCAGGAACTCAAATGTATACAATACAAACGTTTCTTGTCATGATCGGAATACTAACTATGGTTTTTATAATAACCCCATGGATGATGATCCCAGCAGCTGTTCTCATTCCTGTATTCTACTATTTTCGAATGGTTTACTTATGCAGTGCTCAGTCTATCAAAAGACTGGAGGGTGTTGGTGAGTGTATATAATATATTTGTAAGTTTGTTTGTGTGTAAACGACTCGATTTTGACCCACTAACGAACAGATGAACTCGAAACTTTGTATACTCGTCAAGCTATATCGTTTTTTACACGATTATTGTTTGAAACGTTCTACTAGAGATAATGCATTAGCTGGCGCCGTAGCTTGGTTCCAAGGTTTCTCGATGGGATTGAGGTCTGGTAGTTCCTAATATGGAATACTATGGAAGTCCAAAGCTTCTCTTTCATGACGCAGTCGAAAAAAATAAAGTTGGTCCAATAGCAGCATGATTCTGGGCAGTCATCTTCTCACCAAGCACTAACAATACTGTACGTGTATCTAGGAGTGATCCTTGATAAATCACTGACATGGAAGGCTTATCTTGATAGTCGCCTAAGCAAGGTGACAAACACGTGTTGGGCCTGTAGGAAAGTCATTGGTCCGAGGTGGGTACTGACCCCCAAAACGATCATATGGTTCTATAGAGTGATCATGCTGCCTATGCTCACATATGCTGCTCTGGTCTGGTGGCCGAGGGTAACCTTGGTCACGGCTAGATCGCAACTGACACGCCTTCAAAGCGTGGTCAGTATGGCGGCAACTGGCTGCATGAGAACTACACCAACTGCTGCGATGGAAGTGATACTTGGTCATCGGCCTCTTCACCATGTGATAGAGGATGAGGCGGGGAGGGCTTTCCTGCGCTTGAAGCGTCTGAGATACGTGCGAAGAGGGTAGAGTGCAGACACGTCAAGAAGCTTCGGCTCCTGTCTCTTGGGAAAGAGTCGATACACTTGATAATAAACATAAATCCAAGCAGTCTCTTGAGAAAGAGTCCATACACTTGATAATAAACATAAGTACAAGCACTTGAGAAAGAGTCCATACACTTAATATTGAAATAATTGATTTTGTTTGTGTATTTTACAGCGAAGTCTTCCGTGTTTTCACACGTGACAGCAACTTTGCAAGGAATAACAACAATTAGATCTTCGAGAGCAGAAAACATGTTGGCTAAAGAACTTGACATTTTACAAGACCAGCATACCAGTGCTTGGGTTTTATCTTTAGTTAGTGGAACAACTTTTGGGTTCTACCTAGATGTTATGTGCTGTAGCTTTGTGACGTTGATTATTCTGTATTTTCTCTTATTCAGTGATGGTAAGTTCGAGTTTTCCTTTCTCCAGCCTCTTAAGGATAATTTTATTGAATTTTTTGTAGAAAATACTGAAAGTGGTAATGTTGGGTTGGTAATATCTCAAAGTATTATTTTAACAACCATGTTACAATTTGGAATACGGCAAAGTGCCGAGGTAGCAAATTACATGGTGAGTGTAGAAAGGATTTTACAATATACTAAGCTGGAAAAGGAAAGAAGTGTGGAATCTGAATCTACGAAAAAATTACCAAAAAACTGGCCTGACAAAGGAAAGGTTGTTTTCAAAAATGTCTTCTTACAATACGATTTTGGTACACCCTTTATTTTGAAAAATATCAACATAGTTATCAATTCTGGCGAAAAAGTAAGTGAAAAATATACTTATCATTCTAAAAACTATGTATTATATATTATATTTTCACAGATAGGTGTCGTTGGAAGAACTGGTGCCGGTAAAACAAGTTTGATTGCAGCCTTATTTCGACTAGCGCCCACAGATGGCACTATTTCTATAGATGAAGTAGACACGTCAGAAATTACCTTGAACGATTTAAGATCCAGCATCTCCATAATTCCACAAGAACCAGTCTTATTTTCAGCTTCAGTAAGATACAATTTAGATCCTTTTACGAAGCATAACGACGAAGTTTTATGGCAAGCAATAGAAGATGTAAGATATTTCTCAATAAAAAGATATGACTGGTTTAATTTTCACTGATTTATTTCAAGGTGAAACTTAAAGATGCAATAACAGACTTGAATCAAGAAGTAAGTGAAGGAGGATCTAATTTTAGCGTTGGTCAAAGACAATTGATTTGCTTAGCTAGAGCTATTATTAGAAATAATAAAGTTTTGGTTATGGATGAAGCCACTGCTAACGTAGATCCACAGTAAGTTAATGTATGTACATATTTTGGGGGGACATTCACTGAGACCTAAAAGATCTATTGTGCCCCCTTCTACTTAGTTTCTGAGGAACTTATTTCCGTATTTCCATATGTCTGTAGGCTTCAACTTAGGTGAACGTTCCTCTTCTATCCAGTAATCTCCCGGGTGCTGTGCTCTAGGATTCTGAAGTGCTGTGCAGCTGGAAAGTATGTGGATGGAGGTTTCTTCTTCCATTCTACAAAATCTGCATTCATCTTCCTCCACCATTTTGAGCTTTTTCAGGTGCCCATTCAGGCGACAATGTCTCGTTAGGATCCCTGTTAAAACTCTTAGCGCAGTTTTACTTTAACTTATGCATTCACTTGATGTCAACATGTTGTAGTCACCCAGAAGAGTCTTTGATTATATAAGCCCTACTAGATCTTTCCAAAGGTCAGATCTTCTCTTTTTCTCGGCTAATTTATCAAGACTAGATGCCATAAATCTAAAGAAATCGATGAACCTAAATTGAATTGGATAGTCATGGTGAATGAAATATACTTTTCCTTTGTAATAGGAAGCAAGTCTATCGTTCCACTAAAGCGGGTGGCAATTTCAAGGATCAAAAAGTGGACGACAAAACCTGATAAATTATGCCACACTACCGGCAACACATGACTATCCATTACATGATTCATGAGCTGCTCCACGATAGTTGTTGGTGGGGATTAAATGGTTGTGATCACGCACTTTCTTATCTTCCTTTGTTTTCTGTATCCTTTATCAATATTGAACTCCCGCTTGAAAGATGCTTGGGGTTTTTCCCAAGCTTTGAGAGTGTTTGGTTCCTGGCCCGAACACTCCTATCCCAGTTCCTTCCATTGCTTTTGAGCCGTCTGTGTACCATTGAATGGCATTCTTTACAAGTCTGGTAATGGTATTTGGATCCCATTCCTTCTTGTTGCTCAATTTCGTTTATACAAATGATAGGTTGTCGAAAATACTGTTGGTTTGTTTCAGAACTGATCTTCTCATACAACAAACTATTCGTGAAAAATTTAAAGGATGTACAGTCATTACCATCGCTCATAGATTGCATACAATCATGGACTCGGATAGAGTGATGGTTATGAAAAATGGAGAAGTGATCGAATTCGGTCATCCCTTTGAGCTACTTCAGCTTCCAGATGGGTATTTCAGTAAAATGGTTAGAGAAACGGGAAAATCTATGGAGGAAACCTTAAAAGATGTAGCCAAACAAGATTATATCGAGAAAAGTTGATTAATTTATGTTTTTTTTTAATTTTACACTCATCTATAGTGTTGGGACATTTAGTAATTAGTAATAACAGGAAGATCAATTATTTATTGAAGTGAGTGCACTGGGATCGATTTTAAAAGACTTTAAGAGTGTCACCGAGTGTTTTGCCTCAAATAACAAAGCGCAACATGAATGGTCGAATATATGTTCCAGAAATTGCACCCAATTGGAATAATTAGCACTTTAACTAGAAAGAATTCCCATCGTCAGCTGCTCGTGGATCTCTAAGCAACATTTTTGTTTGGATCTCAGCAAAATTGGTCGATATGTCAAAGTACTGCTAACTAAATTGATTCTGTACTTACTGGGTAAAAGTAGATATCTTAATAATTGATAAATTAAATGGGATTGAAGTCAAAATAAGATAAAAGCTTATTTCTTTGCTAATTTTATTTAAAATATTTTCTCTCCACTCAACCTACTTAGAATCCTTTGTCTTCCTAAGTGTTTGTTGCCTTGGCATTGTTGTATAAACTGATAAAGCAAGTTGTGTTTTTACCTGTTCTTGAATTAACCAGATTACGCCAGTTTATTTATTAGGCGTGAATATATTTAGCAATTATATCAAATACTTTTATTGGTTAATAAAGCTATGGTATATTATCACAAAAGGTGAATTATAACTGAATTACTCTATTAAACGATTCTTTTACTGTTTGTAGAGCACATTTATTATTATTCCGAGACTAAAAAGAGAAACAACTTTGTTATTTTTGAAATCAGTTAGAAGAATCATGTTTTCTAACATGTATTACAAAATATTTTTACTAATTTTGGAATCTAAGGTCCATTTACTTTTACATTTACAGTGCAGCTGTATTCGGGCGCAGACCTAGGACAGAAATTTCACCCCCTCTAGGATCCTATGCAACCGTATTTCAGACGGAATTAAATTCATGGGTGTAGCAGGTTTTGTTTAATATACTACTACTACTACTACAGAATGTGCAGGCGAGCCTTGACCTAGCCAAACTAAAGTCACGGTTCCGGCACTGAGGCCACTGGCGGGCCCTCAATAAAGGCCACAACCTTTTTCAGTGGATGCCTGCTTGTGTCCCCAGGAGCCATGACAGTGACTCCGAAGATTCGCCTGCGTAATACAGCCCAGTGTGGACACTCTAAGAGAACATGAACTGACGTTTCATCAGTCATGCCGCAACCCCTACATAGGGAACTTTCCTCTACTCCTAGATTGTAGAGGTGCTTCCTCATACAGCAGTGCCCTGTTAGGAGTCCTGCTATCTTCCTCAACCTACTCCTTGGTAGTTCAATAGCTGCCCCAGCGTGTCCATAAGTCCATCCCTTCAGTAGAAGTTTGGATTGTCTAGGACCCTGCAGAGCATTCCAATGAGCGAGGTGCTGGTTCCTCAGCCACTTCCTCGTCTCCTTGCGTATTGTTTGTTTTGTTAGGCCGAGGGTCGGGCCCGGGCCGCAGAAAGGAGCTGCCGCCCCTTCCGCAGCCAGTGCATCCGCCATTTCGTTGCCAAAATCCATTCTAGCCGCACTGCGTTCTGAATTTTGCAAGATCAGCAAGTCGTTTTGTTTAATATACAAATACGTCTAATAATTAGTTAGTTTAGATTTTTGATAAATCCATATTTAGCTAATTTAAAAAAGTACCAATATTTCAAGTGTAATCAATTATTAATTTTAAAAATTTCACCCTGTATAATTCATAATTGACCATACATTATTTAGTTTGTTGGAATCGGTTCATTAAGAAGATTTCAAAAATATGCAAATATACATAACACTCCACTACTGTGTTCCAGGAAACTGTATTACTCAAGAAACTTGTATCTACGGAACTTCTAGGAACTATTTGTCTACCAGGAACTATAATAGGTACTCCACTACTGTGTTCCAGGAAACTGTGCAGTAATCCAGATAGGTACTTAAAAAGTTACGGCTGCCTATTAGATTTTGTGTAAACTGGAGTTAAAATAATCACTTGGATTACTGCACAGTTCCAACTTGCTATGTCAACAGACGATGAGAGAAGCCCTGCCGGAACCTTTCTCATCCTTATTTAAAGACCATACAAAATTTTAAATTTCGCGGTAAAATACTTCTAGAATATCGATTTGTGGTCTACTAGTTTATTCCACCACAAATCACAAAAGTGAAATAATTTATTAAATATTTGAATGAAATAATTTTAGGAACTATATATATACTATTCCACCAAAAATCAAAATTCTGAAGTCATTATTGCACATTTTTATTATCTGAAATGTTAACCAACAAAGTTAACGTTTCAACAACTCAATTCAAAAGGTGACGTTTCTCGGCATTTTTTATAATTTTCTAAAATGATGACATAAAGAATTTTAATCCATAAGTGGTTTCCACACTGTATATTGGGAAGTTCCGTGACCAACTTTAAGATTAAACGGCAAACAATGAACTGTCTCGATTCTTATCGTCTATCTTAAACTTGTTTATAGAATAACTGTTTATTCATCATGAATATGATAGAGTTGGCACTAATACACGTGTAGCTACAATATATTATCCAGATCGACCTCGATACAGTCATGATACCGTAAAGAGACTACTTTAAACACTCTCCATAATGATTATAATGGAATCTTATGTATATACAAGATGTTATAGTAAATTTTTTGTCATTGAGTTTCCAGACGGAGTGTGCCTTACTAAATCATGTTTAAACGAAATATCTTGGAATGGACTATACAATCGCGAGTTATATAATACGTTTATGCAAAAGTTTATGTACCGAGAAATACATGTGCTATTGTTAAGAACAATAATTGTTAAAAGCTAAGTAAACATGATATTGTTTTCAATGAAACGTTATTGAAATAATTTATATTGACTAATTCTTCAAACAGCAACATATGCAGATTAATTATAGTTTATTATTTTCTTAACAATTTTATGAAATTTAGCTTTTTTGTACATTATGAACAATGACCTTTTCGGAACTGGAACCAAATTAAATTATTATTGACAGGCATTGACCTAGTAGGACTTGGAGATTCAAAAATACACTTCTGGTTGACTACTTAAAACCTCTGGGAAATAGGGAACAATAGATAGATATGGAGCATCCGGTAATCTTCCTAAAACATTATCAATTGAATGCGACCTTCTAGTTTTCTCTATTAGATTTTAAAAATGTCTCAACTAATTATTATAATTTATATGTAATAATAGGTTTACTAGATTCCTGTGGAATTCCACATTATGCAGAAGTTAAGCAGTTATTTTAGATATATAATAAATTGCCGTGGTACATGAAAAAGCAATATATAATAATTATGGTTTTCGTTATATTTTTCAGCAAATTGATGGTATACAGTGCTATTCAAAAGTCCCCCCCCTCGTATCTTTTGGACGGCTTCACTTACATTAATAAAATTTGGAGGGTGGAAATAAAGTGTTGTAAACTTCTCTAAGAATGGTAACAGGTGACGTAATAGTTATAGATGACGTCACAGGGCCACTCTGGCCAATAATTTTAAATAGAACCTTATGGCAAGTGATATCTCGTTTGAAAGGCATTGACATTGGCTACATAGCCATATTAATTTTGTTTGGGTTTAAACTAATTTTGACGGATAAATTAAATAAATACCAAAATTATTTTTTCACAATTAAATATTGAAGATTTTTCAGTCCGCCTCTGGTTAGTTGTCAAGAAAATTGACGTTTTTAATTTAATAGTATTTGTTGCTTTGCAAAGTTTTTCTAAATAGCTTAAATATTTAATTTTATTATTGTTTAACGAGACGTTTAAGAGTTTACATAGGCAAAATGGTACGTAGGTACTCAAGCCGACAAAGTAGCAGCTATCTTAATAATTGGTGAATCTAGAAAGAATCTCCATGAAGCGGAACGTTTATTTGATGAGAGATATCCAGATCGCCCTATCTCGAGAACTTATTTGAGGGAGCTTCTTCACAAGTTTGAAGCAACAGGTAGTGTTCAAGATGCCAAACGATCTGGTCGACCAGCATTTAGTGATGATAAAAAAATTGATATAGTTGCTGAAATGGTAGTAAACCCTACTTCCTCTTCAACTAAAGTTGCGTCTATCTGTGAAGTACGTAAAAGTACAGTACAGAAAGTGTCGGCTAAAAATAAGTTTCATCCATACAAGTTAAAAATGGTGCACCACCTTTCGGATAACGACCCCGACAGAAGACTCCAATTCTGTGAATGTATGACAAATAAAATTAGTCGACCCCACATTCTACAAAAACAATTTGTTTTAGTGACGAAAGTACTTTTAACCTCAATGGAAATGTGAATACACAAAATGTAAGGTATTGGAGTGACACAAATCCTCACACCTTTCGTGAACAACATACCCAATTTCCAGAAAAAGTTAATGTTTGGGCAGGTATTTTGGGAAACCACATAGTTGGTCTTGTCTTCCTAAATTCAAATTTAAGCGGTGAAGTGTATTTGGAGATGTTACAAAATGCAATTGAGCCGTTAATTCTTGAAATTCTGGAAGATAATCCAGATGAATTCGGCCATCTGGAAATAACATTTCAACAAGATGGTGCTCCTGCACATTATTGTGGTGCAGTAAGACGTTACCTGGATAAACAATATCGAAGTGGACGGATCAGTTTTAAGTTATCCGTTCTCCCCCCGACAAATGAGAAATAAGATGAACGTTTCCAGTCCAGAAACTCGTGTTGAAAAATTTAGAAGATTAAGATTCACTTACAACCATGACATTGCATTTTTAAAAGAATTCCTAGCATATAATCCCATGCAAAATGAAAATGGATGGGAAATTATTCAGAAGAATCTTGAACTCACAGTTTTAAAAAAGTTTTCTGATAGAACTTTAAAACATCATTCACACTTGCTTCTGGATTTAATGAATATAAAATGATAATAATAAATATTTTCCAATGAAGATAAAAACGTATGTACTTTTAAAAATGTTTTGTTTAATGTCTTGGAAATGTTCTGTAAATCGTTAATTGCAATAGATAACAATATGTTTCATTTAAATGGTCAACAAATACAATAACTATATTATACAAAATAATTATTTTATTATTTTCAAATTATAGAGTAGATTTTCTTATTTTGTTCGTTTCATAAAGCGCTCATTACTAAGTAATTTTCTGTACATTGATATCTTAAATGAAAAATTTTAATCCTTTCCACGCCGCTGGTCTTGGCAGACCGATATGGATCAAGTCGCCAGTTGAAAAAAACCGCATTTTATTTTTTATACGGATAGAGATTTGAACGTTTGTTAAGCTCAGATACTTAAGATAGTATCACACATTTATATATGTTAGATTGTAAAAAGTCGGAGTGAAATTTTATAAAAAAAATATTATGAGTACCAATTCAATTAATTGAAAGTGTGTTTCGATGAGTACTATACAGTGGATGTTTTAATTTTTTTTCGCGGGAAGTTTTACTTAGTGACTATAGTTAGTATATAGTGTTGTTTATGTTATTTTTGTCAATATGGATTCTTCGAAAAAACATGTTAAAGTGTCTCCAGAAGAAAATGCTAACTGTTTGTCAAGACTTTTCTATTGGTACGTTATTTTTTATATTTTTATATTAGGGGTCGTCTTATTTTTATTTTTTAAAACTCTGACTCTATAATCGACTAAAAAGCTAGATAAGATGTCACATTTTGTTTAAAAGGTTGTTTTGTCTGTAATTTTGATATTTTTATATGAAAATCAATTTTAATATCATATATAATACCACGAGAATGAAAATTTTGTCGGCAAAATGTTTCGATTGTCATGAAAGTTTGTTGCTTGGCAATTTTGCGAATGACATTTTTGGATTAAATGTCATGAGCAAAATTACCTAAAAGCAACAAACGAATATGACAAGAGAAAAATTTTACCTTACAAAATTTTTAATTGAGTTGTATTCGACATGACTATTTCACGAGAGAAAAACTAAAAAATCATATGTTTGAACGTTTTATTTATTGCAAACTTCAATTATACAAATCCAAAAAAATAATAACATGTTGAAAAACAAATTACTTATTTATGTAAAAAGTACAATTATTATAATTGTACGTTGTAGCATTATTTTGGGGATTGTTTTGCATCATAACCTGTGATGAATTTAAGTTAGAAACTGAGGATTCCTTTTCTTTATTTTTATTTTCTCGAAGGTTCTCTGTAAGTTGCAAATGGTGTTCTTCATCTAATTGTAAATATGGTTTCAAAGAATGGGCAGAAGAATGTCCTGTAAGCTGAATTACTTCTTGTTCACCAACTCCTTCTTTTGCTAAGGCAGATATTGCAGAAGCTCTTTGTGAATGATTGGTTATTTTTATTTTTTTGTGTCTATACCAATTGATTCTGCCGATATTTTAGTCCACTTTGAAATTGTTTTAATTGCCAATGGTGAATTTTTGTACCATATTCCATTCTCCCAATTTGGATGTACTGTTAAAAATAATCTTGTTGTTGTTAGATAAGGATTGGATTCTCTTTTTTCAATAATTTTTAAAAATAAAGGAACTGGACACAAATTGTTGTTAGCATTATTTCTTACCAGCCACTTACTGCCAGATAAAGCTTTTGATCCTCCTTGTGTCGTTTTGGAAAAGATTGGATTATATTCTACCCTGCCAGTAAAATTACTTTATTATCATATTCTTTATAAAGTAATTAATATCACAATTAGCAGCTTCATTTCCACGCCATGCTAATTCGAACGAACATAAATGAAAAAACATTTTTGTAACCCATCAGGATTATCTTCAGAATAGCTTTCTACCATTTCCATTAATTCTTCTTTGGTAAACGCGTTAGAACTTATTTTTCTGGTTTCAGGTTCAGCCTGAAGCTTTTTACGTTTTGTATCCCTGGCCAATCTAGCAAATTTATAGGTAATATCTTTAAATGGATCAATTTTGATGTTTAAATCTAGAAAATATTTTTCCTGAACCATTTGAGCAGTCGTAGTCCAAAGTGTTTTCACACTAGCTTCAGTATAATCAGTTCCATCTCTTTTTTTCATGTTAAAACCATAATCTTCAAGAATTTTTGCTATAACTTGTTCAGAAGTATCCTTTTCTAACGTATAATTACGTGTGTCCAGAAACATTCTAAACTGTTCCCACGCAGACTTTTTTGTCTTCATTGTATTTCGCAGTATTCTTTGCTTAATTGTACTCTCTATTCCATTTATTTAATTATTTATTTATTATTCACTCTAGTGAAATAGTCTCTAGAATCGCACCTAATTATATGTTATTCTATTAAAGGAAGAGGAAATGTTTACATTCAATTGCAGTAACCACATTGACAATTAAAAAAATCAATAAGAACATAGCCATAGGTAACTCCCGTGATATATTAATTGATATAAAATTATAAGTTAAGTCAGGCAATTAAATTCATAGTTGAATACTTTTCTTCTGGGTAAACATAATTTTTTGCTCATAGCAGCCGTTGGCTTATTAACCTTGTAAATATATTCACAAAAAATTCGTTTTAGTCTTCAAATAAATTGTGTAAATATTTTAAACAATAGAATGGGACTACTAATCGAGACAATAATTGAGAGATAATGGTGGGGACAATTGAAAAAAATTTATAAAAATATTTAACAATAATTATGTAGGATTTAAAACAAACAGCAGGCTGTCTTTTCAATCTCCATTTATGTGAAATAATTTATTGCTTTCTGACTTTATAAAGGATTTATTAATAATTTTTTATGAAAATTGATAGACTCAGTACTCAGTACAGTCTGAACAATAAAATCCTTTAGATAAGTTTGGAAAACATTTTAAGCTAAAAGAAAAACAATAAATACACTCAAAATATCCAGCATAAACTTTTTATTTTTAGATTATTTAAATTTTTTTATTAATTAATAACAACAAATATAAAATTGTTGTCCTGTATTTCAAGCTCAAAGGTTAATAAAAAATATGGTCAACAAAAATAATATTGCGTCGTGTTTCCATAACGATAAAATTTCATAGCAACAACAAACATGAACAAATGTTTATTTTTAGACGTTTTTAAATATTACCCGGTAGTTACAGACTTGCATAGTCCAGCCAAATAACACTTTTACAAAGAGAAAATTGTTGACAGGATAGGAACAGTTGCAAATGGTGAATAGGCGTATAATCAAAAAAAATATTTTTCAAATTAAAATTCTCCTTTGGAAAATTGTCACAGTTGTGAATATATAATAAAGTTTTGCATCAAATAATAACACTGAGGATCTTTTTTTTTCGTACAATTGAATAGTGCAATTGGTTTTTAACTATCGGTAAAAAAAAGATGGTTGCAAAATTCATTTTTTGATTTTTCAAATTTTTTAGCATGTTCCTAAATAGAGACTGTATAATTTTATTATTTCATAATAAAGTATAACTCAAGACGAAAAAATGGCGACATGAATGAAGTCTCTACGACAATTTTCCAAAGAAGAATGTTAATTTCAAAAATATTTTTTTGGGCCTTAAAACGTGATTATCTCGGAAATCTCTTGATATTTTTATCTGAAAAAATTTGTGGATTTTTCGGACATAGAAAGGTATACTTCCACCATGTTTCGTCAAAATAAAATTATTATTGTGTAAATGAAAAATAAAAAACGATAAAAGCGGTCTTTCGCATTTTCTCGGAGATTTCGAGGTTATATGAGAAAATCATTGATACAAAGGTTGTAGACCTTTTTATGACCTACCATTTTTCAGTTGTACACTTTTCTCTCCGACGTCAACTTTCGCCGGAAATCGCAATAATCCAAAATTTCATCCCTTTTCACCCCCCAAATATACATGGAAACACCCCTGCTCACGCATTTATTTTTTTCACGTTTATTATACGCCTCTCCACCACTTCCAACTGTTTCCATCCTGTTAACAATTTTGTTTTTTTTCGCTTCAAAGTAAGCTAATTCGACTAGTCTATGTAGGCCTAATTGAATTAGTGGAAACATAAAATTGAATTGTTAAATTTTCAATTTGAAGTTATATTACAATTTATAGAAATTTTTATTTTCTAGATTTTTTCTTAAGTGGGTCGTAG